>CATIVE010000014.1:745356-978501 GCA_949628195.1 Phasia obesa | reverse complement strand
TGAAAATTGTAATAAAGTATATGTAGGCACAACGAAAAATAAACTTAAAACTAGAATAGCAGGACATAAATCAGACCAAAAATATAGGAATATTAATTCGCAAAAAACAGCATTATCTTCTCATTGTGCTGAATTAAATCACTATCCCAATTTTGATAATGTTTCAGTACTAAATTCAGAAAACAATTATAAACGTCGTTACATATTAGAAATGTTACAAATTATTAATACACCAAACACACAGAGAATTAATTTTAAGGCAGACACAGATAATGTAGCTCAAATTTGCAGACATTTAGTAAATAAGAAATAATTTAATTATTGTTTGTACTTGTTTAAAAACTTTTTAATAAGTTTATGACAAACATTTTTTTGAAATATGTTACTTTGAAGAAAATTTTTTCAATACTTTTTTAATTGTAATTTTTCATAACGTTAATTTGTTAATTTTTTCCTGATGATGCTACACAAAGGAGTAGCGAAATATCGAAAAAATAAAAAAAAAATTATTTAAAGACCTAAAGCTTAAATAAAATAGTTAAATTAATATTAAATGTTTTCTTTAAAATAATAAACTAGTACGTTGACTAGCAACTCTCAGAATTAATTATGATTAAAATAAAGCAATTTGCGTTCACTTTTTAAGAAATAAAACCACCTGATAAATTTAATGACATCTATAAAAACTTGTTTTTAAAAGAACTGTTGGAGCAATAAAATATTCTAGGTACTATTTACGTGTGACTTTTTAAAAAGAAATAAATGGTAATTTTAAAATATATAATTCTGCTCCGGTGAATTGAATATTTTTCTAAAAAATTAGTTAAATAGAATTTTCCATGGTGACATGTACTTATTATTTCTAGGTATTCATGCTAGGTAAATTCTAACTGCTTGTTATAATTGGCAGTATTTATTAAAATTGCATGCTATATGCACAATTGGAAATTTCATAAAAAAAATTTTAAATAATGATTTGCTTTGTCTAAGACAATGTCTAACATAGACATGAGCACTTACATCACCTTTAACTTAGGAAAAGGAGAATTCTAGTATGGGATAAATACTTAAATATGAGAATGAAAATGAGTATAAATATTGTTACGTTTTTACTTTACGTTGGGTTCTTTTTATTGCAAAATAAATACACACTGTTATTACTTTTACTGTAAGTCACTTTATTTACTTAACACCACTGTTCAAAAATACAGCAAACTGTTAAACACTCTTAATATTCGACAACTTAACTCTTTGACTTTTAAATTAATACTGCAATACTACTCGCCAGCACGATTCATTTATATAGGTGCTTTAAGAGCACCAGAATGTTCTCTTCCAGACATATCTGGCAGGTTCGACTGTTATTGCTCTTGTTTTTGTTTGTGTGATTGGTTATTTCTTTATACCTGTGTTTGTGGCTATTTATTTCTTTATACCTGTGTGTGTGGCTGTTTATTTGTTTATGCTTGTATTTATGTATGTGGCTGTGTATTTAACAGAAGAGTGTTTATTTTAATCTGTGTGTGTGTATGCGTAATTGTTTAAGGCGTTACTCTTTATTGTTTGTTTCTTTCTATCATCATTGTAGGAAAATAAGCCATTAATGTTGTTGTTGTTGTTCGAGAGTATTGTTGTTCAGAGCTTATAATAAATAAATTCTTCTTTCGTAACACTACCCCCTTCTCAAACCTGTTCGTCCCGAACAGACACAGATGTACCTTTTCCATAGTTGGCTAGCCGCTCCAAGTGCACAACTTTCATTTTTGATCTTGGGCTCTGGAATTTCTGTATTCTGTAAACTACGTCGTTTAGCCGCTTTATTACTTTATAAGGTCCATCCCAATGAGTTTGTAGTTTGGGTGATAATCCTTTCTTCCGTTGTGGGTTAAAAAGTAGAACCAGTTGTCCCTCGTTAAATCCCTCAGAGTTGGCAGCTCGATCATATCTGGCTTTCATTTTATCACTGGTTAATTTTATCCGACTCCGCACGAATTCGTGAATCTCCTGAAGGTCCCTTTTCGCCTGACTAGAGTTTTCGCCGTCTCCTTCTGCCGATGTTGGCTTAACACCAAACTCTAAATCTGCAGGCAAATTTAGCTCAGATCCAAAGACTATTTTCGCTGGTGTTCGTGAGGTGGAATCGTGAACAGCTGATCTATATGCCAATAAAAACTTGGGTATATGCTCATCCCAGTCCCTCTGATGTGCGCTGACCACTTTTCTCAGGTATTCTTCCAGGGTTCGATTGAATCGTTCGACCATACCATCAGATTGCGGATGTAACGGTGTCGTTCTGGTCTTTCTTATTCCGTATACCTCGCACATCTCTTTAAATATAACGGATTCAAAATTGCGGCCTTGGTCGGAGTGCAGTTCTAAGGGAACACCATAGCGACACACCCAGTTGCTTATAAAAGCGTCTACAATCGTTCTGGCTTCTTGATTGGGAATGGCATATACTTCCGGCCATTTGCTAAAATAGTCCATGACCACTAAGACGTATCGGTTTCCAGCATTGCTAGCAGGGAAGGGACCTGCTACGTCCATCGCTATACGTTCAAAGGGAGCGCCTGAATTGTACTGCTGAAGCTGCCCCCGACTCCTTCGTACTGGACCCTTTGCTGCAATGCACTCCTGGCAATTGGCTATCCACTCTGCTACGGCTTGTTGACAGCCGACCCAATAGAACCGTTGTTTTATCTTTTCCAGCGTCTTCGTTACACCAAGGTGACCTCCACTAGGACCATTGTGGAATTGTTTCACGACCTCTTTGATCTTGGAGGATGGCACGACGATTAAGTCTATCACGGTTTTGCCGTCTGTGCTTTCCCAAGTGCGACATAAGCAGCCATCCTTCAACCTTAGACTGTTCCACTGGGCCCAATATGCCTTCGCCAGTGGACTTTCTGGTGAGATCTCACTTCGCGTCGGTCTTCTGTCTTCCTCTTTAGCCGCTATAACTTTTGCCAATATGGGATCGTTTCTTTGTGCTGTCGGCCAGTCTTCACTAGATTCTATATGTGTAAGCCGAACATCAATAACGAATTCTTTTCTCTCTGCCTTTGTGCAATGCTTACACCCCAGATCACATGGCCGCCTAGAAAGGGCGTCTGCGTTGTTATGCTTGCCTCCTTTTCTGTGCTCAATACTAAAGTCATAGCTCTGAAGACGCTCTATCCAGCGTGCAAGCTGTCCTTCAGGGCTCTTGAATTGCAGCAACCACCTGAGTGCGGCATGATCTGTCCTCAACGTAAAATGTTGGCCATACAAATACTTGTGGTAGTGTTTTATGCACTCCAATGCTGCTAGAAGCTCTCGTCGCGTTACGCAATAGTTTCTTTCAGGCTTCGAAAGTACTCTGCTGTAGTAGCCTATAACCTTTTCTGTCCCATCTACCACTTGCGACAGCACGCCTCCTATTCCATATCCGCTCGCATCAGTGTCTAGCATGAATTTTTGCCCAGCTACTGGATATGCCAGGATAGGTGCCACACACAACAATTCCTTGAGCTTCTGGAATGCTTCCTCGGCTGCTTCACTCCACTGGTAAGGTCGCGACTTTTCGGTTAGCTCATGTAGGCTCGCAGCAACACTAGCAAAATTTGGCACAAATCGTCTGTAGTATGTGCAGAGTCCCAAGAAACTTCGTAACTCGTGAAGATTTTGAGGACGAGGCCAGTCCTTTACTGCCCGTATTTTATCTTCATCGGTTGATATGCCCTCTGCTGTTACACGATGCCCCAAGTATTTGACTTCCTTCTGAAACAATGCACATTTCTTAACACTGAGCTTCAGTCCAGCCGCTGATATACGCCTGAAGACTTCTTCCATATTCCTTAGGTGTTCATCGAAGGTCTTTCCCATGACAATTATGTCATCCAGATACACCAGGCATGACTTCCAATTAAGTCCCTTTAACACTCGTTTCATTAAACGCTCGAAGGTGGCTGGAGCGTTGCAGAGACCAAATGGCATAACATTAAACTGCCATAAACCATCGAGAGCACTAAAAGCAGTTTTTTCTTTATCTTTGTCTGCTATCTCGACTTGCCAGTAACCGCTCTGTAAATCTAGCGTAGAAAACCACTTGGTTCCTGCTAGCGTGTCCAAGGTGTCATCGATTCTTGGTAGCGGATAACTGTCCTTTTTGGTAACATCGTTGAGCTTTCTGTAGTCAACGCAGAATCTAGTGCTGCCATCTTTCTTCTTTACTAAAACTACCGGCGAGCTCCAGGGACTCGAAGATGGTTCGATGATTCCGTCTCGCTCCATTTCGTTGACTAGCTGCTTTACTTCGCTCCGCTTAGCTAGAGGAATGCTCCTGGGGGCTTGTTTTATGGGCCTCGCTTCGCCAGTATTTATTTCATGCTTCACTATTGCCGTTCTACCTTGGCTTTTATCTTTTAGGGCGAAGACAGAGGCGTACTTTCGTAGCAGCTGCTTGGCTTTGTTTCTGTCAGGTGGCTCCAGCTCTGCTACCCATTTCCCCACGTGTTCTGCTAGTATTTCGCGCTCTTTAGTTGACAGTTTTTCAGGCTCTGAGTCTCTCTCGCAATTAATTATGGCCTCTGCTGGTGTACATTGAGCTATCTGAGAGTTTTTACCAATTACTTTTTCACTGTTGGATAGATTTAACACTCTCACAGGAATTTTTCCATTCTTACAGGTTTTCACGAGGGCTTTTGCTGTTATTGTTTCACTCTTAATTCCTGATGGTTCTACCACCCACAACCGGTTGTCCTCACAATCTTCCTCCATACGTGCCCATATCACAGTTTCTGCCTGAGGTGGTAATTTCTGGGATGCTACAGCAACCAACTTCCCTACTGCAGATTTACTCACATATCCAATATCAAGGGGTATTTCGACGTTTCGCCAGATCATTATTTGTTGCCCCATGCGCAGATCGACTCCATGCATGATCATAAAATCTGCGCCAATAATAACTTCGTCCACGATATCGGCAACAATGAACACATGGTCCACACTCATGTTGGCTATAGTTAATCTGACTTTGGCCTTACCATAGACAGTAGCAAATTCTCCGGTAGCGGTGCGCAGACTTACATTATTCAATGGTTCCACTTTTCCCTTTACTAAATCGGGCCTTATTATAGACTGCGACGCTCCTGTGTCTATTGTCAGAATACGCTTTCCTCCGTTGATATACCCACTTGCAGTAAGATTGCTGTTTTGCTGCTGCATCACAGATATGGAGATTGTGGGGCCCTCGGTTGTGGGAGCTAGCTCATGCCCCGTAGTGCTAGCTCTCTTTAGTTTAACGACTCTTGAGATGTTCCATGAGTCGCACGTTTATTGTTTCTTGGCGGCGAAACAGATCTGGCTCGTTTTCTTGCTGCCTTACAGTTTCGTTGAAAATGGCCGACTTTGCCGCAATTAAAGCACTTAGCGTTTGTTTTACTTTGTCTTTCATCTAAGACTTTCTTTACCGACTCAAGTACTTGCTTTATGTCGTCCATTGTTGTTTTCTCATCTTCAGCAGCAACTTCAACTTTTCGCACTTTGTATGACTGCGGCCTCGAAATGACTTTTGCTGTTTCTTGAGCCAGAGCGTAAGTAATGGTTTCAGCAAAGGATGTGTTTTGCTTAGCGCAAACTGCGTGCTTAATATCTGGGTCACGAATACCATTAACAAATGCCTCCACCTTGAACTGTTCTAGAAGTGGATGGTTTTCCCCAGGGTATATTAGCTGCACCAAGCGCTCTATCTCCATGGCGAAATCCTGAAGCGTCTCATTTGCTCTCTGCAGCCTGCCGCGTAGCTCCATTCCATACAGCTCCTTTTTATGATCGCCGCCATATTTCCGCTGTAACGCCACCATTATGTCCTCATAATTATTTCTGCAGCTAGTTGGTAGGCTTTCGAGGACTTCTGCTGCAGATCCTTTAAGTGCCAGAATCAGTTCAATCGCTTTCTCTTCATTGCTCCATAGATTTTTACTGGCCACTGTCTCAAACTGAAATTTGAAGACGTTGAAGGGTATGTTGCCGTCGAAACTGGGAGCTTTTATCCTATTTGTGTTTTCAGTCACTACTCGTACTGGACCTTCTCTTATTTCCAGGCTCATAATTTTGTTTTCAAGCTCCTGCAGCTTTACATCGACATCCTTTACCTGTACTTTGACGCCACTAGTTTCTAGAAGATTCACTTTTCTGTTTAATCCAGACAGTTGCACTTCTACGGCAGAGATTTTTTCGTCGAACTTGACTTCTACGTAGTCTACTCGCTTATTAATGGTTTCAGAAATTTGTAGAAGGTTTTCGTTGACTTGTCCCAAAAGTTTCTCATTATTCGCTCTAGAAACTTCTTGAATCTCAGCTAGAAGTTGTTGATTTTTCTCCAGATTCTCATTTACTGTTTCCAGTAGTTTCTCGCTGTTTGTTCTAGAAACTTCTTGTACTTCAGCTAACAGTTTTTCGCTGTTTGCTCTAGAAGCTTCTTGTACATTTTCTAGGAGCATTCTAGAGTTTTCTCCCATTTTCTCCATCATAGCGGCAAACATCGTATTGAAGTCCATGCTACTTGCTGTTGTTGTTTCACGGCTACATACCTCTGCCACCTCTTTTTCATCGAACTCGTATGCGCCAATGTCCATGCCACGACGCTTGAATTCATCTATGAGCCTCTTCTGCAGTTCTGTTTTGTTACCTGCTGTTGGCAAATCCAGCTTACTCAACTCCTTTTTCAGCTGCTCCACTTTAAGATCTTCAAATTTCATTTTTATTTTTTTTAAGTTATTTTATTTTACAATTTCACTTCTGTCACCAATTGTTACGTTTTTACTTTACGTTGGGTTCTTTTTATTGCAAAATAAATACACACTGTTATTACTTTTACTGTAAGTCACTTTATTTACTTAACACCACTGTTCAAAAATACAGCAAACTGTTAAACACTCTTAATATTCGACAACTTAACTCTTTGACTTTTAAATTAATACTGCAATACTACTCGCCAGCACGATTCATTTATATAGGTGCTTTAAGAGCACCAGAATGTTCTCTTCCAGACATATCTGGCAGGTTCGACTGTTATTGCTCTTGTTTTTGTTTGTGTGATTGGTTATTTCTTTATACCTGTGTTTGTGGCTATTTATTTCTTTATACCTGTGTGTGTGGCTGTTTATTTGTTTATGCTTGTATTTATGTATGTGGCTGTGTATTTAACAGAAGAGTGTTTATTTTAATCTGTGTGTGTGTATGCGTAATTGTTTAAGGCGTTACTCTTTATTGTTTGTTTCTTTCTATCATCATTGTAGGAAAATAAGCCATTAATGTTGTTGTTGTTGTTCGAGAGTATTGTTGTTCAGAGCTTATAATAAATAAATTCTTCTTTCGTAACAATATTATAGCGTCTCTTCTGTGTTTTTATTACTATGTATGTTTGGCAGGATATCATGTTAGTGTATTCGTTATCTTTTTCTCTATACCAACTTAAACCAACTTCTGTCAAGAATATCCATACTAAAAAGCGAAGTCGTTATGTCAAAATACAAGAGGGACACCACATAGATTTACATGCATAAATTTGGATAGTGATAAACATCCGAAAATCAGCTTTGTCTTAAAAACAACTAATACCATTTTCATTCATTTCAATAGCTTCCGATATATTCAGGAAGTTGTGGCAAATTTAAAAAATTTAAATATACAAAATATAACGACAAAAAATCATCGTAAAATAATAACAATGATCTATCCGAAAAAAAATTTTGATAAATTTTAATCAAAATGATGACAGCAAATCGTAAATAAAACCAAAACTTCTGCATGCTTCTAAATAAACCATGACTTCATTTCTGTGGTGTAAGAGCGGGTAAAAATTGTTGTTTAGTTTTACATAAAAAATATTTATGGCCAGAACTTACCGAGTATTTCCAAAAATATTAGGCGGATTGCAGAATGATGTAGATTATCGTATTTTTAACCGACTTCAAAAAAGAAGGAGGTTATCTATTCGTCTGAATGTTGCTTTTTTTTTATGTATGTAACCACAGAACTCAGCCATTTCTGAACCGATTTTAAAATTTTTTGCTTTATTTGAAAGGTTATGCTTCAAGGTTGGTCCCATTTTAAAAACAGTTCATTATATTAAAAATTAAAGGGTGTCCCCATACAACATACATGTTTTTTACGTGTATTAAGAACCGTAAAGGGCACCAAATTAAAATTTTAAAAAATTGCGTATTGCTATAGCTCCCAACAGCAGAAATTAATAAAAAAATAAATTTAAAATTTAAAGGTTGGCCCCATAGGTGACGTAATTTGACCTATTTGAGCCTATCTTTTGAACCGTTATAGACAAAACCTTGAAAATTTGACAGAATGTCTATTACTATGACCGTTACAAAAAAATGTATAAATATTCAAAATTTCAAAGGGTGCTCCAATAGTTCATTTAATTTGATGTATATGGCCATACTTTTGAATAGTTGTACACAGACCGCTGAAATTTACAAAGAACCTGTAGTGCTAAGTCAGCTATAACAAAAAGTATAAAATTTTGAATTTGGAACTTAAAGGGTGTCCCAATAGTTAATGTAATTCTATGTATGTGGCCAAACTTTTGAACTGTTAGAGACAGACAGCTGAAATTTACAAGGAACCTGTATTGCAAAGTCCACTATAGCAAGTATACAATTTGAAGTTAGAAGTTAAAGGGTGGCCCCATAAATTACGTAATTTGATCTATATGACCCTATCTTTTGAACCGTTAAACACAAACACTTGAAAATTAGGCAGAATGTCCACTACTTTCTCTGGTATGATAACAAATATAAATATTTGGAATTATAATGTAAAGGGTGTCCCAATAGTTCATGTAATTTGATATATATGGTTAAACTTTTTAACCGTTATAGACAGATAGTTGAAATTATTTATAACAACAGGTCTTTAATTTAACATTGTAAATTAAAGGGTGTCCGAATAGGTGATGTTATTTGATCTGTATGCCCCTATCTTTGAAACCGTTATAGACAGAGGCTTGAATGGTGTCCCCATACAAGACGGATGCTGGTGAAAATAACTTAACTTTTAAACAGTAATAGGGAGAGGCTTGACATTTAATAGTCTTTATTTTTTTCCCTCTAATTTTGGCGCATCTTTAATTTGGTTTAAATCTAGTTCTTACAGATTACTTCTTAGATTTTTAGTTTAGAATTGGTGCCCTTCTATCTGTTTTGAAGTCGGTTTTTTTTGCAAGAATTATTAGGTAAATAAATCGAAGTTATCATATGCTTATATGTATGTATATGTAGTGCAACCACATAACGGTAAATAACACGTCTCTATCGGAACACTCTATAAGTTTTAGTATTTGTTGCGATAGTGACAACAGTTATACATCTTCCGTGAAAATTTCAAGAGTCTACCTATTATGGTTCCAGAGATAAAAGGCATTGACAGAATGACGGACAGGCATTGTAGCGAAAACAATAGGGTATTATGTTTTTGGCCTTTGGGTGCGTGACTCTAAAAATGACTATCAAAAAACTATCATTTAAAAGCATGCCTTTTGAAGACATTCCTCTAGAACAGTTAACTTTTCTGTTACTTATTGCAAAAACCCCTTTATTAAAATGACCTGTTACACAAGTACTTTTAAAACAAGGTACCTTTGTACATACATATAGACATAAGTGTTTCTCCCATAAACCTGAGCTAATCCCATTAACTTATTAACTGAAAAAATTATTGTTTCCCTATCTAAGGGCTTGATTTTATAAATCTTAACGTTTACAAACTCTTTAATTTTCTGGAAAATATTAGTTAATTAATTTCTTAAATTTGAATATTTTTTGAATAAAGTTATTTTACAAAATGATAGAGAATGAAACGAACTTAAACCTTACAACAAAATTTATTTTTTGTTTGTTGTTGTCACGTCAAAAGTCGCCTATACTTTTTGGCAACATGATATTGCTATTGTATTAATATTATCATTGTATTATTTTTTATTATTTGAAGAAATCATATAAGTTTTGTAAATTAAAAAAATAGAATCCTTGAATTTAGATTTATTTATTATTTTGCCGGTAAAGAAATAGCTTGTAACTTCAAGCTAGGATAAATAGTATTTAGTAATTACTTAGAGTTGAGTTGTGACTGGAGTGAAGATAAGAGCTAAACTTTTGACTGGACCTTGTAAGTCGCTAAATTTTTGGTAATTATCCTCATAGTAAAAATAATAATTTTTAGAGCTCAACAAAAGTTAAGATTTCACAATTGCAAACACAACTGGTGGGTTTATAATTTTTTTTTTTTAACTGAAGAAAGTGCGAAATTTTGTTGAGTGGATTTTGTAAATTCTTAACGACTTCACAGTTACCCTCCATTGTGTTTTTCGGCTCAACACCGGTGGTGGCGGCGGAGAACTTTATAAGACCCCTAAACTACCAAGGTATAAAGCACGCAACAAAGCGTTAGCAGCCCCTCGTAACACGCTGGCGTCATTATTTATTTTGGCATCTTCTTCAAAGATAGCGACAAATAAATATATAACTATTATAAAACATCGTTTTATTAATGTACGACACTGGACGCCACTGAGTCTGTCCCAACATTAAACGGCGACAGAGGGCGTGATATACTTTGAAATACATGAATGGGCAACAGCAAATGGCCTCTGTATTAATCCAAGCAAGTCAAAATGCTTAGTTATTAACACGAAATCATGTAAATTAAGTTTTTCTCCGAAAGTAGTATTGAACAACCAAAGAATTAAAATCGTAAAAAAGCGAAGAATCTTGGCTTAATATTTAACAACACCCTAACCTGGAATGACCAAGTTAATGCAGCTTCTGGTAAAGTATATGCTATTTTGCGAACATTGTGGAAAACACAAAATTTCACACCCTTGAGAATACGTATACTGCTTGCAAAGACGTATATAATGCCAACACTGCTATACGGTTGTGAGATATTTGGAAGTAGTGATTCCACGAGCATCAGAAAGATCGAAACTACCTTTAATGCTAAAATTAGATATGTGCATGGCTTAAAGAGATTTGACGATGTTACACCATTTCAAAGAAATTTATACGGAGTTACATTTACTAACTTATTGAAAATATGAACACTGATGAACTTGCACATGTGTACCTATGTATCTCTATAGGCGTCTTTCGTTCACTAGATCTCAAAGGTCTAATAATATAATTACTTCATGTTAGATACCGCACATTAACATCATCATGGCAATTTTATACCAATTCTATCCGTCTTTGGATCTTGCTACCCCCAGAAATACAATTTATAAATAACGTAATGCATTTTAAAAGGGCTATACATTTTTTTTTTCAATAATGTCTTCATTTATTTTTAATTGTTTCATGTTATATTTATTGTTCCTAAACTTTAATTTAACCTCTTTTCTACATATTTTTTTTTTTATTATATAATAATTTTTCATATTTTGCTTTTACTTTAACTAGTCCTATACTGTAATTTAACTAATCCTATACTGTAATTTATAAGATTTAATGTCTTGTTGTATGGGATAACAAATAAATATATAAATACTTTATTTCTCATACATTCAATAACACCGAGAGGATACAAATTGTGGGAAACCAGAGTCGACGTTTGTTATGCGCTCAATTCAACAGCGAAAAAGTAATAATTAAACAGGTTGTATATAAATTCCCGAAACAATCTTTTATAAATTTTTTGTAATTTTTTTTTTAACCTTCATAAGGTCTTCGGGTCAATTTTGAGCCATTTTAGGAAAAAAATTGGGGTTTTTCTGAAAGTGTGTGGCTTATAGTTTTGATATTTCATGACTTTTATTTTATTTCAAATCTCAACAGCAACAATAGGTTTTTTTTAAAACTATGTTTTCAAAAAAATCGTCTATAAAATTTTATACACTTAAGGTCTTCGGGTCAAATTTGACCTGAAGTAAAAAAGTTTGATATTCTATTATGTTGCAACCCTGTTCCTCTTATTGTACTTGCAAAACATTATATTTGTTCAAAAAAGGGGAATCCCCGCAATATTTTCATATTTATGTTGTTCTTGTTTGCAGACAGTAACAATGTTATCATTTGTAAAATAAACAAAGAACGAATAAAACGTGTCAAAGTTTAGAAGTGTCTAGTCTGCTATTTATTATAAAATGAAGGATAGTGAAATAGAAATTATGCTAAATGCTTTATCAGACGAGGAAGAAAGTTGTTCAGAAAATGAAGACCATCTGGAATATGCTGAGCCGTCTGGCAGTTCTAGTGATGGATGTGAGTTTGAGTTTCCTCAGTCAATGACATCAAAAAATAGAGAAATAAGATATTTCAAGGAACCTTTCACAAATAGACATGGAAGAGTTGGAACGGAGAACATTATCAAAATGACCCCAGGCTTGACTCGTTATTCTTGTTCAAGAATTACAAATGAAGAGATTTCTAGTTTTAAATTGTATTTCCCACCGCCTGTGATGAACACAATATTGAAATATACAAATACTGAAGGTAAACGTGTTTTTGCTAATGATTGGACCGACATTGGCGACACCGAAATGTTCGCTTTTATTGGTTTACTTTTGCTAGCTGGAGTATATAGATCAAATAATGAAAGTACGGAAAGTTTGTGGGATTCTGAGAAAGGTAGACCGATTTTTAGAGCAATCATGCCACTGAAAACATTCAAAATTCTTTCGAAGGTAATAAGACTCGACAATAAGAATACTGGCAGTGAACGACGAGTTTTAGATAAGTTTGCACCGATACGAGAATTATGGAATCTGATGTCCATTCCGGCAATACATACCATCAAAACCAGCTAAATATGGTATAAAATTTTGGGTGCTTTGCGATTCTGCTACTAGTTATGTCTGGAATATACAACCGTATACGGGAAAAGAAGTAGGAACTATGCCGGAAAGAAACCAAGGTATGCGTGTAGTTCTCGATTTGACAGTTGGACTGAAAGGACATAATGTGACTACTGATAATTTTTTTACGTCATATCAATTGGGACAAAAACTACTAGAAAAACAGATCACTTTAGTAGGAACTATACGTAAAAATAAGACTGAATTGCCACCAGAATTATTGGCAACTAAAGGCAGAGATGTATTTTCATCATTTTTTTGTTTCACTAAAGACACTACTCTCCTTTCATACATTCCAAAAAAAAATAAGTCAGTGAATCTTCTCAGCACTTTGCACCACAGCCCTGAAATAAGTAATCGCGAGGACAAAAAACCGCACATAATATTAGATTACAATAAATGCAAAGGAGGGGTAGATACGCTGGATAAAGTTGTGTCATGTTATACTTGCAAAAGGAAGACTAATCGATGGCCTCAAGTGGTATTTAGTAACATATTAGATATATCAGCTTATAATGCATTTATATTATTTACGTCGGCTAACCATGGCTGGAACGAAAACTCTTTTGCCAAACGTCGACACTTCTTAGAAAATTTAGGTATACAGCTTGCCACGCCTTACATAATTCAGCGAAAAACTTTGCCAAGAGCATCGTTTTCACGAGCAATTGTACAAAAGCTACGTGATGTTAATGAGCAGGAACAGCAGCCGTCAACATCAAAGAAATCCGAAGAAAATGTAGGTGAACCAATAAAAAATACAACCAAGAGAAGCCGTTGCCGGTTATGTCCCAAAACAGATAATAAAACACCATTAGTATGTATAACATGCAAGAAATTTGTATGCAAACAGCATTCTAAAACAATTACTCTATGTAACCAATGTAATAACAATAATATATAACATACGAGTATACATGATCTGTAAAATCAATGTAATAAAAATAATTTGTAATAAATGTTTATAAAAAATCCTGTTTACATTTATTAAGCGTAGCTAGAAATAATATATAAACTCAAAATAACGTACTTAATTAAAGTGAATTATTGTCTATATATAAAAGTTTCTATTTGGGTCAAATTTGACCCGAGGAACGTTAACGTTAGTAACTTTGAGGACCTTATGAAGGTTAAAGTACAAACCAATAAATTCCGATGACATAAACAAACAAATAAATTTTGTTTTGGATTACGTACGAATAAATTTAACATATTATGTTTAATATTAATATATTATGGTTTAAATTAATATATTATTTTTTGCGTGTTTATGGTATGGTCACACCATAACCATAGTTTTTCTTTGCGTGTATATAACAATTTTTTTCCTAAGTATACGATTACTTCGGGACTAGAGCTTAGGATTTCCCGGGAAACAAGAAAAAAATATTCGGATTCCTGGGAATTTCCGGGATTCCCGGGAAAAACGGCTCTTAAGAAAAATAACTTTATTTACCGAAACAGTATTTAAAAATTCATAGGTTTAGTAGTATTAACAGTTTATAAAAAAATTTCAGGTTTTAAAAACAGTACAGGTGACACAAATAACAAGATATAACAAATATTTTTAAATGCTGAAAAAGTATTTCAATAATTAGTTTTTTACAAAATATTATTTTAGAACTGTTAGTGTGTTTAAGCAAACCATTGGACTTTCTTTTCCTTGCGAAAGTCTCTTTTTGGCACATTAGCAATTTCACCACATTTTCAATACTTAAGTAAACGCAAACGTTTTACCATCCCTTCGTTCATTTATTTTTCGTTTTAACCATCGTTTTTGAAAGAGTCAAATTAATAGCCAAAAGCTGCTCGTAGAGGGTCGAATAATTACTTCTGCAATAAACAAATTTGTGCCCCTGCGGCTAAAGGCCTCTACTGCATCTTTAATGGGATTTAAAACCGCCACTAAATTTTCTAAAATCTGAACATATTCTTGAACCCACGTGCGTAATTGAACTCTCCTACACTTTTTTGAATTCGATTCAAGAAACGATTAAAACATTTCAACCATACTTATCTTGTTTTTATCATTAATTAAACTCGACCATATTCTGGTTTCTTATATTTCAAAAAAAAAAAAAATTAAAAAAAAAAATTTCAAAAATAATACAATTTTAAAAATTCTTGTCTTTTATTCAGTACAATAACGATCAAATATTTGTGTGATTGCAAAAGAAATGCTTATTTAAAATTAAGAACCACTAAATTTTCTTTAAAGTTCTCATGATTTAAAATTTTCCGTTTCCCGGGAAATTAGCAAAAATTTTCCTGGGACATTTTTATAGCTTTTCCCGGGAATTCCCGTTTTCCAAACCCTATTCTAGTATGAAGCTATAATTAGATTTTCGGAATTAAAGCCCTAGGAAGTGGACCTCAAAAACAAATAATTTATTTATTGTCATAATTTTTAAGAACTTTTGCAATAGATTCTTTGTACAAGATTTCTTGTTGAAGAAATTCATAAATTTAAAAATGTTTTTAGCTTAAAAGATGTTTAAATTCATCCCTTGATTACAATAAATTAAATCATATTAATTATGTAGCCACTTTTGTTGCACGACATGTAAAATCTTTTACATTAAAAAATTTTGGTCTGAAAGATAAAACTGACAGTATCAAATCAAATTTATTCGAAATTTTTGCAATTTTACCTAAATTTCTGAACCAAACTCAATTTACCTAAGATTCTATGCAAAGGAAACAATGAAGCTTTCAGCAAGAAAAATGTGATTTGTTTAAAAAAAAAGACTGGCATCAGATCTAAAAAAAATACTTTTTTTAATTTTGTCAATTTTGTCATTCGTTCGGTTTGCTGACATGCAATCTCTGCATATTTTATGATGCTTGAAAGGAAAAAATAATTCAAAAGAAACCTGTGAAAAGTATTCTTGTAGATAAACGTTTGTTAGACGGATTTACACAAATAAAATAAAATAAAAAAAGAGAATGGAAGAAAAAAAACTTATGCAAAATTTTTTTCTCAGTTTTGAATAGAGAAGTAATAGTAAAATATCCCTTTAGAGGAAAAAAAAAACTAAATATAATTTTTAAAAGAAAGAACGATACTTGACAGAATATCTTTGATTTGAAACAAGTATGACATTTAAAATCTAAACCAGAAAATGCTTACAGCATCGTCAAGGACAATAATGCAAATTTGAAAGTAAAAACTATGAAATAAAAAATATGTATTATTTCGGCACCTTTGAATGAATTTGTACTTCTTTATTCCTTAGTAAGGCTTTGCCTTATTCCAAACGTGCCTACCTGCATAGTTAAGATAAAAAGAACGAACAAAATTATAAAAAAATTCAGACAAACGAAAAATTGCTCTGTCAGGATATTTATGCGAGGTGACAGAAATGGAGCTCTGTTGAATTTGCAATCATCATTGTAATAACACTAAATGACAATTAAGGCAGAAAAAACTTAAACAAAATCAGAAAGTATTTTTTATTTTAGCATGATGCTACACTGAACCAAAAATTACAACTAAAAAATTTTTATTAAAATCTACATACGATTTTTATAAAAAAAATTAGTTTAGGGAACTAAAAAATTTTTATTAAAATCTACATACGATTTTTATAAAAAAAATTAGTTTAGGAAATTGCTTTTTATTGAAGAAATTTCTTCAACGTGACTTATTTGTTTGTTATTTAAGAGGATGTAAATATGACAAAAATTTCGTTAAATTAACTAAAATTATTAGTTAATGTTTTCTAAGCTTTATCTTGAAAAGATCTTTATCATTATTAGATAAAAAACTACAACGTAGCCTAAAAATAAAATTGAATAACACTAATGTCTTGTAAGCTTTATTCCTCTTTTGAGATGAATAAATGAATAGAGCTTTCAGTTCCTGTTGCGAGCATTTGATTTCTAAAAATCAACTACAATTTATCATTAATAAAATATATTATTAATAAAATTGTGTGGTTATCTTCTCTCATTGTATACAATTTTTAAATATGTGCGAATAATTCGATTTATTCGAATAATTTAAAATCAATCGATTAATCGACGAAAATTTAAGTTGCAAAATCAATTAATTATTTGCTTGAATAAAATCAAAACTCAAATAAAAGGATACTCCATGTCTGTTTCATTTCAATATTATATGTTGTAAACACTTATTGATAATAACAGAAAAAATTCAAATATGTATTATGGTTGTTTTATTGTTTAGGGCACGTAATTCTGCATCAAATACTTTTTTCGCCAAAATATAAAAATATAATTCTTTAATAACTTCGGGATTATTTGAACGTGGATGATTTGAGTTTAAAGTTTTAACATTTTTATACATAAATAAGGTGGTCCAGATACAAGCACCCGTATCTATTTAAATAATATGCATCATTCCTTCGCTGACCAAAACTAGTCGCTATATGCTTGAACAACATTGGGGAATATTGGAAAATTAATTCAAAAGTAAGTTCAGTGTTGAACAGATTGTGCGCTTCTTCAAAAGGAAGTTTTGACCGAAGAGTTGTTGTTTTTGTTTTTTGAAGTGCTGTATCCTTAAATAATTTTTTTTCGTAAATACTGCCGGACACTCCATTTCGTGCTACAGAGCTCTATATATGAACTTTTTACGGCTGATATAAAAGAAAGAAACTTAAACAATCTTTGTTTTCATTAGTATGCCGTCCCAGAGCTGTTCGAATCATTTGTGAGATATAATTATAAAACGTGAACAAAGTCTTGGGATATTAGACTGACGCAATAAGCTACTGCGAGGCCAACCGCGACAGTCGCATGAATAAAACTGTGTTCGATAAATAATAATAAAGCCATAATATACCAAAATAAATTGAGTTTAATTCATTTTATTTTATTTATAAAAATAAATAATAATACTTATATTTGCACCACCCACTGAAGTCTGTTTTTAATCATAAAAAATATTCAAAATAATCCTTAGCATGGAATATGTTTAAATAGATAGTTTAATTTCGGCACCGTGAAATAACTCCCAAATGAAACAACTCCCAATGCAATAACTCCCAATGAAATAAGTCCCAACGAAAATTAAATAACCTCCAAATTAAAAAAAACGAAATAACTCCCAACGCCAAAATGAAATAAGATCCAAAAACTTACCGTTAATTCAAAACAATTATATTTTTAGAAAAAAAAAAATTAAATAACTCCCAAATGAAATAAGTCCCAACAAAAATGAAATAACTCCCAACACAAATTATATTTGCACCCGGGCACTATTTAACTGTTTTAACCTCTATGGTATAACAGATACCTCCCGATGAAGGAGGTCCATAACTTTGATATCATACCATATATCATAGATATGTGAGCAAAGGCCGGCTATACAGACAATATTTTGTTAGCGAAGCAGCTGTTCCATATACCATAGAGAGATCATTGAGCCATCCCGGCCGGTGTAGCCGGCCTTCGGCCGTATGGAAGCGTTTAACCTCTATATTATAACATACGCCGGCTTCGCTTACTAAAGTTTTCCTGTATAGCAGGCCTCCGGCCGGGCGCAAGGATTTTCTCCTCAATGGTATAACCAACACCGGCTTCGCTTACTAAAGTTTTCCTGCATAGCCGGCCTCCGGCCGGGCGCAAGGATATTCTTCTCAGTGGTATAACCAACACCGGCTTCGCTTACTAAAGTTTTCTGCATAGCAGCCGGGCGCAAGGATTTTCTTCTCTATGGTATAACAAACACCGGCTTAACTGACTAAAAGATTTCTCTGTATCTAGAATAATGCAATTTTAGTCAAATGAAATAACTCCCAACCAAAATAAATGAAATAACTCGCAACAGAATTAAGTTAGGAGTTATTTCATTTGGGAGTTATTTCATTGCGAAATAATTCCCAATGAAAAATTATGAAATAACCTCCAAAAAATGGGGAGTTATTTCATTATGAAATAACTTCCAATTTGTATGGGATTTTTGAATTTTTTGTTCGGAGTTATTTCATTTTTTTTTTTGGGATTTATTTCATTTGGAAGATATTTCACGGTACCTTAATTTCTTGTATTATGACGTAAGTTTAAATTTTAACTAAGTTTAAATTATACTTTAATAAAGTTATATATAAGTTTAAATTATAACTTCAAAATAAAAAACAACAAAACAAAAATATTGTGAATTTAAATTTACTTAAAACAGTTATCAGTGCTACTTTAAATAAATTTTTTTAAATCGAAATAAATTATAACTCCTCTATACACATGTAATATATGACATCTGTGATTGATTAATTGCTTGTTTACTACTGAAAGTTATTATCTGGAAACTGTTCGCCACCTTAACACGAGTTCCAGACATTAAATGTTAAGCTGCTTGTGTTTCTCACACTTTGTGACTGTCGAATTGCTGTTTGTATTGCTGTCACACAATTCATTTGACTGTAACACATCTACTTTGTCTAAAACCACAGATACTCCCACATAAATTAATATAACAATTTACTGTATAATTTGTAAGTGTGTTAAAGTGAAATATAGTTTATACATTAAATTTCTAATACATAATTTTATGTGGAGCATATATATGACGCTTAGTGGCTTAATTCATGTGCTAAGAATACACTCTTAAAACTTTAGATGAAAAGTACTATCGAAAAGCCTGGCATTTGCTAAAACTGCACAGTGGGGCAGAGTCAAAATATTTTGGAAATAACTCAGCAATTTGCAAAGGGCTAGGCTGATTGATACAAAATTTGGCAGGAGCATAGTACAGGAGTATCTCATCTTAAGTTATGACGGTGGGCACTATCCACTTGCCAGGGATGGCGCTATGTGGTCTCTAATCTGGGTACCTCGATCCTTCAAATTCTATTAGAGCTTAGCATTTTTAAAATTTTTATTTTTTTATTTTTATGGTTGAAATTATACATGGTCTTAAAGGACTATTAAACGATGGTTTAAACTGTAAATTATGTTTTAAAATGAGCGAGTTTTAAAACTAAAATTTTTAATTTTACGATACCCTGGTCCAGTTTTTTATAAATATTTTGAAAAATATTTTATATAGTTTATTTGACCTTTTTGTTAATATTAATTTAACTATTTTATTTTAAGCTTTAGGTCTTTAAACAATTTTATTTATATTCTTTCAATATTTATTCATATTTTTTCAATATCATCATCATCATCCTGATGATACTACACAAAGGAGTAGCGAAATATTAAAAAAAATATAAATAAAATTATTTAAAGACCTAAAGCTTAAAATAAAATAGTTAAATTAATATTTTAAACAATTTTCCACAAATTTATTTAAATTTTGTCATATAGTTAGTAAGCGTAATTTAAAATATTGTGGAAAAATTTCATGATTGATCTATTCTGAGTTAAAAACTGTACGAATTTCAATTTAAAAACTATTGCATTTTTGGGTATTTTAGCCTAAAATGGCCGTCAATCTTATTGTTTTAAGAGAAAACATTTTCTTAAGGAATATATTTTAATTTTTTTTTTTTTTTTTGAAAGCTAACTAACTAACTACAATCTAAAATATTCAAGAATGTAGTTGTCTAATTTTAGGTCGAAAATATTCGGTAAAGTGTTGCCTACGATTATCGACCTAATCTTCAACAAAAGTGTTTTATAGTGTATATGTGCGTACATTCAAAACAAATTTGTCTAAAATTTATAATTCTTGTAGAAGATGGAGGTCCTTCAATTTATAAGAATACTGCCGTGACAAAGCTATATATACTATTTCTGAAACTATTTCATTACCCCTAAAAAATCCAACTTTGGGATTTTTGGCAGATATTTTGGGAATTGTGGGATTGTCTTTACCTTTTTGTATTCCAAATTTTTTGCTATTTAATTTTCGCTGACTAGTTACATATCCACAGAAATTTAATTTCAATTTGTCAACTAATAAAAATTTTATTGCCAAATTTTTTATCAATCGGGCTAGCCCTTTACAAATGACTAAGTTATTTCCAAAATATTTTGATTCTGCTGCAGCTTGCATTAGTTGAATGGAATTCAAATATTTAAATACAGGTCTGCCTGTGATCCTAAGCCTAATTCTAGCTGTTTTGCTGGACATTCACACACCGTCTCATCCTTCTCGAGGTACAGACTTTAAGTATCGTATAGATTTAGATTTTTATCTTGGCTACCTGATATTAAAAGCTTAAGATACTCCGGTTTACAATAATTTTTAGAATTTTATCTAAGGATATATAAAGTAAATGCGCATACGTGAAACACTATAAAAGTAAGAGTCTTAAAATTTGGTAGAGATTACTTTCAAAGCAAAATCGAACAAAATATTGTCAGGACGAAGACAACGTGTGTGCTAGTACTTAAACGTTTTTGTTTGAAGAGAATGTTCTGTGAAAACACCAAATGGGAATTAATTGTAAAAGCTTTCTTACAATGTGATCTTTAATGCAATAAGCAGATAACTTTACACATGATAAGCATAACTTGAATCTTGGGATAGCAAATTTTAATCTATAAAAAGAAAACTTAAGAAAAGTAAAAGATCACCAATTAAACTCACGAATTGCATTTCTATCTAATGCAATATTGAAGGTAAATGTATTTAAAACTAGCTGTGCCCCCAACTTCGACAGCGTTCTTACAACATTTTGTTCGATTTTGCTTTGAAAGCAGTTATGGTTTATGTATTTATTTATAATTATGTTATAAAGGCTTTCGTCCCTGTTAAAATAGGCGCTGTAAACTATGCTTACTTTACTTACTTAGGTGATTATTACAGAACATTTGTACCTGTAGCCGAACGTAGAAAAGATTTCCAAGCGCCTCGATCTTCTGCGCTTCTTTTCCAATATCTAACATCAAGTTTCGAGATGCCTTCCTCAACTTGATCTTTCCATCGAAGTTTCGGTCTGACCCTTCTGCGTGAACCATCACCAGCTTCGTACTCAAATGATTTTCTAGCTGAATCATCTTCATCCATTCTCACAACATGACCTATCCAACGCAATCGTTGTACTTTGCTACGTTTGACTATGTCAATGTCCGCATACAGCTCATGGTTCATACGACACCGATATTCTCCGCCAACGCAGATTGGTCAGTAGATTTTACGAAGAGTTTTTCTCTCAAATACTCTGCTTTCGCAATACCCATGCTTCGGAACCATATAATATCACGGATAGTATCACTGTCTTGTAGAGAGTGATTTTTGTCTGTCGAGAGGTGGCCTTGTTTTTAAACTGCTTACCTAGTCCAAAGTCGCATCTATTGGCCAGTATCATTTTTCTCTTTATTTCAAAACTGATGTTGTTTGTTTTGTTAATGGCGGTACCGTGGTAGATAAAATCGCTGACTACCTCAAAGTTGTAGTTTTCAACTTCCACTGTCTGCCCGAGTCAACTGGACGTCTTGTGCGTTGGTTTTATCGCCGTTTATTGCCAGACGCACTTTGGCATATTCTTTTTCGATTTTTTTAAAGGTGGCAGTTACCGCTCGCAATGTTCGACCCATGATGTCTATATCGTCAGCGTAAGCGAGTACCAAGTGTTGTTTAGTGTATAGCGTACCAGTTATATTAACATTCGCATCACGTATAACCTTTTCTAGCAGAATATTAAAAAGGTCACACCATAGACTGTCGCCTTGTCTGAAACCTCGTTTGGTACTAAATGGCTCGGATAGGTTTTTTCCTATTTTAACTAAAGAGTGCGTATCAGTTAAGGTCATTATGCACAGCCGTATTAATTTTGCAGGAATACCAAACTCAGACATGGCTTGAAACACCTTTGAGCGAATGGGGCTGACAAAAGCAGCCTTGTGGTCGAAAAATAGATGGTAGGTTTCGATCGGTTTTTCTTGGGTTTTTTCCAGGATTTGACGTAAGGTGAATATCTGATCGGTGGTTGATTTTCCAGGTCTAAAGCCACATTGATATGACCCAATTATCTCGCCAACTTTAGATTTTAATCTTTCACACAGTACGCTGGAAAGACTTATTCCTCTGTAGTTGGCGCATACTGTCATGTCTCCTTTTTTGTGCACGGAACATAATATGCTGAGTTTCCACTCATCCTCTAACCAAATTGAACAAACCAGCTGATGTATACCCCTTATCAGCGTGTCGCCTCCGGTCTTAAATCGCTCGGCCGGCAAACCATCGGCTCCTGCTGCCTTATTATTCTTCAGCCGAGTAACTGCTACTTTGACCTCATTTTGGCTAGGTGGTATTCACTCAATACCGTCATCTGGGATTGGTTCTGGGGTATCTACGTCACCGCTACTATCTGATACCAATAGTGTGGAAAACTGTTCCCTCCACTTTCTCAACACAAACTCAGTATCTGTCAGCAGATTACCTTCTTCATCTTTACAGGAGGATATGTTTGTACCAAAGCCATCAGTTTGTTTTTTCACTCTTTGGTAGAATTTTCGGACCTCATTCTGACTCCTGTACATCTCGATTCGCTCACACTCACGTTTTTCCATTTCTCTCTTTTTTAAGCGGAATAGACGTTTCTCCTCTCTCCTTATGTAAATTATGCTGTAAACTATCCAGTACATTTCACTGAACTTTCTCTGCATTTTCGCCACTTTCTTTTGGAAATAAGATATTTTTGCGAGAAAAAATTTATCCTATATTAGAGTCAGGTTGCTAAGATACCTCCTCATAGTATTTTTTACGTGACGCGAAATGATGGAAATGAGTTACTGTTTTATTATATGTATAGATAAATAAAATTTCTACGCAGTATTTCTACTTTTCGTAAAAATATTTAAACTGGGAATAATTATACTATAGATTTTGTTTCATTAAGAGAACAAATTCCTTGGATTGTGAGCATCTAAAAATTTAGTTCCACGTGGGTCCATATCCCCATACAAAACCTAACCTGAGTATCCACTGACCAAAGAACAGATAATCAAATTGAACAGGTTCCAATAAGTAGCAATTGTGGAGGATACGCAGAAAAAGCACAGAATATGCTAACGAAGCACAAATTATCGTTTCTTGTTATACATGACTTTTTCATATACTCAACAAAACTAGCACGAGAAAAACAATATTATATTATTTTTGTTTTAATTCTACATTAATTTACTAATTAGTTAAAAAGGGTAAAAAAAACTGCACAAAATTTTGTTTTTAATCCAACTTAAAGAGCATAAAGAAGTAAATTTGTTTTTGTACAAATAAAACTATAAATTGTTCGTACTTGCAGGTGTAAAAGACATTGCAAAAATAAGGATATAAATTTTAACTGTTACAAATATATAGAAGTATAAACGTTTTTGTAGGTTCATCGGTAACATACAAATAGTTGAAATTGGTTGGCAAAGAATTTGCTGGTTAAATATGCAACAGATGGTATCATTTTGTATGAAAGTCTTACTACTTCGCCTTCGGCAGAACATATAAACTGTGCAGCTTAACACAATTTATATTGTCAATTTAGTAACGAGTACATTTGCCTTAAGTTACCATTTAATTAAAGTGAGCAAATGTAATTAAGAGCGTACTTTTTTGCGGCAAAATTACCTAATTTTTGGAATTAAAATTTAAAATATTTGAATAAAAAAATAATATAATTGGCTGACATTTCTGTGCTAATTGCTATCAACAAAAAAAATATATATGTATATAGTTAAGAGCTGACAGTTAAGGTGCTTTAAACGCTAAGCTAATAATATAAAAATACGATTTTACTCTAGAAAAATATATCAAATATAGTAAGAACTGCTTTTATTCGCCATTTTTTTTACAAACTATGGCCAAGATTAGAAATATTAGGAGAAATTAAATCATCTGAAAATTTAATTGATCATTGGCTGATTAATGATAAATCACAATATTGAATCAGTGCATTAACATGTTCCTGAGCGCTCAGGAACATTGATTTATGCCTGTGAAGTCTATTGACTTCAATATACATATAATAATATACAGGAGGGGAAAAATCGGTAAAAAAAAAATACCAAAATTGACACAAGCCTATACCTATACCTTCTGTTTGTAGATATCGAACCTGCCTTCAATACGGTATCCAGGCCAGCGCCTTGGAATTCAAGGCCTGGATGCCGTATAAGGAGCATACCACTAAAAATATTTAATTTAGTCCGCGAATTACACGCAGACACTGAATGTAGAGTATGCTACAAATGTAGAAAAGGTTTACCCTTTGAGTTCAGCACAGGCATAAAGTAGGGCTTTGTTTTGTTCCGCACACTATTACTCCTGTTAGAATTCGTAATTCAGCGATGAAAATCCGAAGCACTTTATGACGTCCGTTGGAGTATAAACTCCGTTGTCTTCGCACGCCGGTTAAAGTCAAGACAAACTCCTCATCCTATGAGAAAAAGATAATATTATTGGGCCTAAAGTCAACGCAAATAAAACCAAACCACTGCGTATTGGTACTAGAAACCCTACCAACATTTTAAGGCCAGATAATCGAAGATATACAGTTTTTCTCATATCTAGGCAGCACCATCAGTAAAGCCATTCCAGAGTTTTTATGTCGATAATAAGGCCCAACAAAGCCCGTAAAGAAAATGGAGCGCAAGCAACATCTTGACCAACACAAACCTAAGCATCTTTAACTATGGTGTCAAATGTATGATTGTGGATCTCCATCCAAGCCTACACAAGGAGGCAACAAATTTCTAAGACAAAATTGGGTCACAAATCATCAACCGCTGCTGATAGCCAAATGTAAACCATTTTATTATAAAATTTGCAGGAGCAAATGGAAATGTACTAGTGTTGGCCATATATTAAGAAGATCACCTGACGAGACTACAAGACAAGAGGTCTATTGGAACCCATTATGCTATGAAAATATTGATAGGCCTCGAAAATAGCGACTATTAGAGGCCGTCAGCAAAGTCTCTCCACTTTGCTCGATAGTTAGATAGGATCTTTACTTGGTTCCACATTATATTACGTGTACATCTCGTAGGATTTTTATTTGGTTCCAGATCTTATTAGGAGATGTATACGTAATATGACTGGAACCAAGTTAAGATCCTAGCTAACGATCGAACAAACTTATATTGCAAAAACAATGACACGTTTAACAAGGTAAGAGAGCATAAAATATGTACAAAAATTGTCTGAATTTTTTTTTTTTATATGGATTTTGCAGGAACATTTATTTTATTTTCTCTTAAAATAAATAATTAATGTCAAATCCATATAAAAAAAATGTTAAAAATGTTTCTTAAATATAAGCTCTGCCTTGTGCTGTCACCTGGTTAATTGTGCCCTGGCAAAAACTGTTGGCCAAAAATTATATGACAACAGCTTCTTTAATTGTATGACTAATAATATTTACACATCTCGGAAAGTTCATTTATTAATATGCAGAAAAATATTAGCATTTGATGTGGATAGAAGCGCTATTCCATGGAATTAAAGATGAGTAAAGAGAATATGAATTTGAATATATGAATTTGAAGAAAAATGTATTGAGCTAATATCGTATTTTTAATAAAACCAAAAAGTTGTTACATGTCGATGTATTTTAACAAATATAATTCTAGTTTAATTTATGCATCAGTTTAGATTGGATTTATTTTTTTTTTAATTTTCTGATACATATGTAAAATTTCGATTGCCCATATATTTAACCATATAACCACATTTTCTAAAACGAACAGAAAAGTTGGTTTAATATTATGTATCATTTCCTAACCGTTAACTAAAAAAATTGATTAGAATTTTAATTCAAACCCTCAAATGACATGAAAAAGTGATTGATTAAAAATACTACATGACAGGCGTTTCAAAGGATTACTAGAATTATAAATGTACATTTACTAGAAATTAATTATCGAAATATTAAACAACTAAAATATTTTAAAATTTGTTGAAAGGATTTTTACTAAAATTATTTATTTTTAATATTTATTTAGATTTTGGATAAACAAACATGCTGTGACTTAAGTAAAAAGCTTGTTTGGCAATGATGACTTAAGTTGCCTATATTATATTAACAAACACATACATATTATAAACAATAATTATTTCTGAGGCTTGTGCCGCCATATACCTCGAAAGCATTAGTGTCAGGGTGTTAAAAGTCAACAATACACTATACCCCCGGTTAGATTGTTGGGCACATTTAACACTATAGGCTTTGCTGCAATGCTTAAGGTCAAGGATAAATGAAGAATAGAAATAAAAAGATGCTTTGATCCCATTGACTTGAGCCTTAGCAACCAATCAATTTCACTAAAATTGGGTAAATAGAACTTTATTGAATTCAACTAAAGAAAATTTAAATTAATAAAAAAATATGACGAAGTGTTTACTTGGAATTGTGTATAAACAATTTTTGAACCACTTTAATTTTTCATTTATTTAGTTTTTTTATAAATGTTATTTAAATAAGAAATATTTATAGATGCTCTTTAGATAGATATGTAAAATGTGGAAAAAAATATATTTTAAAAAAATTAAAATATATAATTTTGAAAATTTTAATTATTATTAGTCGAACTGTTTTATGTATTACATACAATGAAATTTATAATCAAGCTTAAGTTCGTTTTTATTCTCTCTAAGAAAGAATTAATTAAATTACAAATTAGGTGATAATATTAAAGAAAAATTGGGAAAATTTAATTTTTAGACACCAGCACGAGTGGAATGCACATTTTCTAGACAGCCACGCCCGTCATCAGCACTACTTGTATCTAATCTACTTAGGGTAGTGTTTTAGTTATAAGCATCATCTATTTAACCAACCAAACCCAGATAAAGGAATACGAGAAAACTTGTATTCAATTATCAATCGTCAGTTGGTGAGAACGAAGTCTACCACTACCTTAAGCTTCCCTCTTGTTGAATATTAAAATATATATACAGAAGTCCAGCCAGTGCCGGGCAAAAAACTGTATGATGACACGATTGTACAAAGAAGCAATATTCTTCCTTCTTAGTCGAACATAACCACGATCATTCAGGATGTTGCGGGCCAGTGGGTTTGGATGCGTTTCAAGCATCCTTAAATATGTTGTTGCATGTTTCACTATTACTGCCTTAACTAGTGGCTCGTTGAAATCTTTGTGGATGTTCGAGTTTTTAATATACCAGGGTGCGCGGCTGTAATTATTCGTAAAATCTTATTTTAACGCTTTTGAATTTTTTCTAAATTAGATGCTGAGTTTTGGAGTATGGTCGGATTATTGATTTGTATAGGAGGGCATGAGTCTCTACGCAGTGTGAAACAGGGTTGGTAATGTTGGTACAATTGTATTTTTTTGGTACATTTCAAACCTGAAAAGTACAATGGTACACCAATGGCTTATTTGGTACAATTTGAAAGATTTCCTAGTTTTATGTTTTAGATGGTTTGGAGTGTCAAGTTAAAAAAAAATTGTCTTAATTGTAATTACACAAATCCTTAAACTTTCAAATAAATAATTCAAATACTTAAATTAAGGCCGGGATTCCATGTAGACTAGACATTAGTCTTAATTATTTAATATTTTGCTAATTACCCATAACGTTTTATAATAAAAATGCAATTTATTTGTTGGGGGAAAGAGCTAGTCCCTATACGTATTTCACTGGTTGCTCAGGCCAGATCATCAGCACAAAGTACACAGAGATGTAAATAGTGATTGATGCAAATGGCCACAATCAGACTTTCCTAAGCTTGTCAAGAAAGAGATAAATATAGTACCAAATTTTTACGAACAGCGGAAAAATAAACAAAACAAAAACTAAAAATTTTGAAAATTTTCATTTAAAGCGTGTTCGTTGTTTAAAACTTTGTACTTTAAAAGTTTACTTGTACATTAAAATATTAATTAAACAACAAAGTATAATTAAAACAAACAATCAAAACTCTTTGGTGGTGTGAAATAAGCTTGAGAAATATATTTAATGAAAGTTACGCACATTTACAATAATAAGAAAATAATTAATAAGAAAATAGCACAAAAGAAAGCCAATGTTTACGAAATAACACAAAAGAAAACTAATCAACGTGTGAAAGAGACGGGTTGAATTAGTATTTTTTGCCGTCCTGTTTATACGCCGTTTCACCTCTTGGGTTCTCTTTGTCATCAGGAAACCTTTTTCCTAATTTTAGAGAAGCCAAAAATACTCTATAAGTAATAAAATTCTACAAAACACAATGAGAATTATGATGTTAATAGAATAATATTACAGAATATTAAAGCTTCAACAAAACACCAACAAACAAACCACGTTTTTATTTTTCCTTACTGTCCTTCTACAATTGGATGGTTTTTTGACATCACTGAATGCAGACGTAAGGTGTGATGAAAAGCATACACAAGTTAATTTTGTTCTCGCAAGAGAATCGAAAAAAAACAAGTGTTGCCAAGGTTTGCACAAGCAGTTGCATATTTAGTTATTAATAAAATTTTTGGGAATTTAAATATGCAACTGCTTCTCATTGTGTTTTGTAGAATTTTATTACTTATAGAGCATTTTTGGCTTCTCTAAAATTAGGAAAAAGGTTTCCTGATGATCTGGCCTGAGCAACCAGTGAAATACGTATAGGGACTAGCTCTTTCCCCCAACAAATAAATTGCATTTTTATTATAAAACGTTATGGTTAATTAGCAAAATATTAAATAATTAATATTTAAATTCCCAAAAATTTTATTAGTCTTATTTTAGTTGCCTGTAGAGAAAATAGGAAAATTCTCGTTAATGTATATCAATAAAGTGAAAGAAATGAAAATGACGAAAAATGACGAAAACCTTAAAATATTTTTTAACCCAAACCCTTTCTAAAACAAGTTACAATTAAATGTATTGTGATCAGACGCAGAAATTATTTTTAATTATCCAACCATTGTATCGACAGTTTCGAGGGCAAATGAAGGATCTTTTATTTTTTGTTTTAATTTCATTATAAAGTGGAATAAGTCCAATTCTAATGATTATAATTAAAACATCTTTCTTATTCCACGCTACTCGTTAGCCCTTTTCACAGTGTTATACTAAGATTTTGCTATTGCAGAAACATCAATAAGGAAAAAAGGACCAAATATACACTGCCCAATACTATTATTGCGCAATAAAGATTTGCCGAAAAAACACCTGCATTTTGTAGGAAATGAAAAAAAAAACTAAAGCTCTATAAGAGGCAATATCAAAATTTTTTTCTATTTGATACGAATGGAAAAATTATTAACTGACTTCAAATACGTTGGATGAGGTTCCAAGGAAATGAACCTCAATTTGATTCAAACTTCAAGCGCAAACCCTTAAATAACTCAATAGAGGAAAAAACGGATTTATACCACTTTAAAAAAAATCAGTTCAAATGATGAAATTAGTAAAATATGTACACGAAGTACTATTTTACTAAAACTAAAATAATTACAATTGCAATTGACGAGTTTTAAGGAAATAAATTCTTATTTTTAAACAAAAATACATTTATTTATTTAATTTTAATAATTTTTGAAATTCGCAGTATTTATGCTTTTCACTACAATTTTGTTCCTGATTTTATAGTATTGTCATGCGAAGAATACAGCTGATATGGCCAAAAATAGCTTATATTATCCTGGAAACGGAAAACTCATACAAATTTAATAAACATGTTTCGTATTTTTTATATGAAGCGGTCGATTTCTATCTGCTTATAATTTCTCTTCAACTATAGTTTAACTCCGACGACGTAATAAATGCATTTCATATATTATTCAAGCATACATAACGAATCTAAAGAAGTAATATTAAATTCAATTCTTACTAAAAACAATAACAATTTTATTATTTTTCAGTCACTTCTTCAAATTGTTACTTGCATTTTGTAATGTGTAAATGTGTTTTACTTCGACTTCAAATACAAACAAAAAGCAAATGTTAAACGATAATGCAGCTTTATACTCATACAAAAAATTAAAGAAATACGAAGTGTGTTCAAAATACAAGTATGTATGTATTGCGTTTTTTATTTTATTTGTATAATCAATCTCTATTTTTACTTTTTGACATAAATCCTTTAGAAGTAAAATGTTCGACATCTTAAGCGGTGTAAAAAAATAATTTTTTAACGCACTTCGTATACGAGTATGTACAAACAGTGTTGTCAGATTAGGGGATTTATCCCCAAATCGGTGATTTTTATTTGCAAATGGGGATTAACAATTTGGTTTGGGTTTCAATATTTTGAGGATTTTTTGGGGATTCTTATTTTGATTTCATATACTTTTTGGACTAATGTAATTTTATTATTTTAATTGCTCATTATTTAAAATTTAAAGTATGACTGATAAAAGAAAATGAAAAAGTCGTAACTCAAATTATTTAAGCAACAAAAATTAATTCATTTAATTTACCTGGATGAAATGGAATTTGCGTACGATTTTAAGAAAGAACTGAAATCTTCTTGTGCTCCACTTTCATTTATTCAAAAACTTGCCTTAGTTTTAGACCTCAATTCGCATACCAACTACAAAGCTACAAAGCTACAAAGTAAATAAAATATTAAATAAATTCCAAAATTAGTTGCTCGAATCTTTGTTGAAAAATAATACACATATTAAACATATTTTTTGTTGTAAGACAACACTACCTGCGAAGCTTTTCGCTTGTCTGCAGGAAACACCCAGAGTCTTTGGTGGGAATCGAACCCGCAACCCCCAAGCATATAGATAAGGCGCTCTTCCAATCAGTCTATCGAAAATTGTTGTAGCCCTTTTAATACTCCCCAGAAATTGTGAGGTAAAAACTCAAGTAACTTTTATAATTTTATTGCAATAAAAATATACAAATTTATGTTGTTATGCGGTAATTTAAATTTAGGAAATTTAATTTAAAAATTAAAATTTATTGGGAAATTTTGGGGATGGAATCCAAAAAATATCTGGGAACCCTGTGTACAAATACATTTTCCCATTTCCATTCTGTCAAAAACCAAAACACTAAGCAAATAAGTATGCATGAGAATAAAATATCATAGATGTACTGATTTGTAAGTGTGTCAATTTAGTTTGTTGCTTTCGAAGGAAACTCTAGTGTGAGCAAAAAGACAAGGGTAAATATTTGTAGATGTTTAATGTAAATCTGTGTTGTAGTTGTATGTGTTGGAATTGTATGCAAACAATTGACAAAATTGACAAATATCCCATTTAATCTTACTTTATGAATGCTTGATTGAATGATTGCTTAAAGCTAACATTTTCATCTTTTTACATTGAACATGGATTCTCGTATTATCGATTAGTATTTTAATCCTGGTTCAAATATATTTATGTATTAAAATACATAAAATCTTCTATCTAAAAAATGTAAAATAATTCTAATTATTTTTATTACAAATTTGTTAAATTGATATTTTATAAGGATTAAAAAAATCAATCTAAGAAAATTAAAAATGAACAAATATATTATAGGTACAAGAAATTTTAGAAGAAATTTTTCATACAAAATTAGTTCTAAAAAACATTTAAAATTTTTTTTTTTTTTTATTTCATATTTATTTATTGTATCTTCAATATGTTTGAACTAACAATAATTACTCATATCTTAAGTCTAAAATAAAATATACTTTTTAAGTCCAGCCAGTGCAAGGCAAAAAAAATGTATGTTCCACGATTGCTGAAATTATTTACGGGTCATCCCTCTATTGTACGGCCAAGAAAAGCAGTATCTCTTCTTCTTAGTCTAATGTAACCAGGAGCATTAAGAATGTTACGCGCCAGTGGATTTGGATGAGTTTCAAGTTTTTCAAATACGTTACCGCATGTTTCGCTATTTCGCTATTTTGATACACCAGGGAGCAACTGTGATCATTCGAAGAATCTTATTTTGACGCCTTTGAATTTTTTCAACATTGAATCCCATAGCACCAAATTGGTTTAAGTATCGACTTGTAGAGTAGTAATTTGCAATTTAAGCTGAGGATAGAGTTTCTGCCAATAAGCCAGTTTAGTTGGACTGTTTTTAACTTCATTTGTGTCAACTTGGATTCTATGTCGCTTTTCCAAGTAAGGCGCCGGTCAAGATGTATACCGAGGTTTTTGACGTCTGAAAGCTGGGGTATCATTTGATTATTTATGCGAATAGGGGGGCATGAGTTCCTACGCAGTGTGAAAGTTATATTAGCGTATTTCTGTTCATTCACCTTAATTCTCCATTTCTTCAACCATTTTTCCAATTTGAGTACGTGATCTTGTAAATCTTGTGATGGTACTTGCGCGCTTTCATTAATACTTAAAAAAGCTATGTCATCAGCAAATGTTGATGTGTGCACTTGATTGCTAATTGGCATATCGGATGTATACAGCAAGTATAAAATGGGTCCCAAAATACTACCCTGTTGAACTCCGGCTTTAATAAGCTGAGGCGAGCTTCAGAAATAAATAAATAATTAAATAATTTTTTATAAGCTTATAGAAGTTTTTGGGCAAATTCAGCTTTAACGTGCATATAAGGCCTTCGTGCCATATCTTGTCAAATGCTTGAGAAACATCGATAAAAAGTGCAGAACAATATTTTTTTCAAAGGTCTTTTTAATTACATTTACTAATCTGTGTGTTTGTTGGATTGCACTATGTTGTTTTCTGAAGCCAAATTGATGGTTCGGAATACATCCTTTGGCGCTCAGAATTGGGTTCAACTTAATTATTAATATTTTTCAAACTGCTTTGATATATTTGATAATAGGCTTATAGGTCTGTATGATTCAACCTTGGTGTTGTCTTTTCCAGGCTTAGGTATCATAGTAATCAAAGAAATTTTCCACTTTGTAGGAAAGTACTCGAGACGTAAAATGGCATTAAAAACAAAAAGAATGATTTTTTGGGCTATACGGGGCAATTTAAATAACATCTTGTTACTGATTTTATCAATGCCAGGAGCTTTCTTAGTGTTTAAATCAGTTATTGCCTTTTCAATATCTCGATGCTCGAGATTTTAAATAAGTTTTATTTATTGCAAGCTGTGCCCACAGATGTTTGTTCGTCCTGATAATATTTTGTTTGAAAGTAATCCACACCAAATTTTTAGACTCTTATAGTGCTTTACGTATACGTATTTATTTTTATTTATTTAATAAAAGGTATCCATCCCTCGATAAAATTCTAAAATTTATATTAAATTCTAAAATTCTTAAAATAATTGTAAACCTCTGTAGAAGGTGTTATTTTACACAGGGTGTGCTGCTTAATCATATCCACATTTATTTGTCTTAAAAAATATCATCATCATGTTTCAACAAACTGAATACAGGGCACACCAAACAATTGCTTTAATGTTTTTTTTTTTTTTTTGTTTTTAAGATGGGTTGTTTTTTCTTCCCCCTACAAAATATTTATTTTGCGCATTTTAAAAATTTTTTTAAAACAGAGATAATTTCAACATACCCTAGCGTTGTGAATTAGATGACTAGTTTAAGGAAGAATGGTGTCTAAAATAAAATGTTTCACATTTTTCTTTAAAATTATTAACCTAATAAAAAAAAGTAAGTTAAACGAACTTATACCTTGCATTAAAAATACATTTTTTTACAAAATGTTTCCTTCAAAATCAAATGCATTTGATTAGAATATCTTTAAAAGAGAAATAATTAACAAAATTTAATAACACAGCATAAACATAAAATGCATTAAATTTTAACTTGTTCCGTAATAAATGCATTTACTATGTTAATAGACTTAATGCAACACAATTTAAATATATTTGGAGTTTACATAATTAAACCTTAATTGTTTTTGTTACCATTTAATCTCATTTGAAGTTAGTTGTAGTAATTCTGTTTATTATAATTCAGCAAATACATGAGTATACATGAGCATACAAGTTCTAATGTGTGCCACTTACCAATGCCACAAAAAGTGTTATTTTGGTAGAGTTTGTATTTATTTACAACTCAGTTAAAAACAGCTGACTTTATAATTGTGTGTAAAAAACGGTTCTTGTGTGTAAAATCCAACCATACTGTTAAAGCTAACAAAATCCCATCATTACGGTGCCATACTGCAAGACTAGGGTTTGGGATATTCCGGACTTTTTCATTTCCCGGGAAACGGGAAAAAATATTCGCATATTCGCATTCCCGGGAAAAACAGTTCTTAAAGAAAATAACTTCATTCACCGAAACAGTATTTAAAAATTCATAGTTTTATTAAAACATAAAACGGAACACAAATTACGACTAAATATTACTATTAAAAGTTTATAAACCTTAAAAACAATTCATGTGATAAAAACAACAAGATATAACAAATATTTACAAATACAGAAAAAATATTTCAGCATTTATTTTTTACAAATTAAAATTTTAGAACTGTTAGTGTGTTTAACAAATTGCTGAAATTTCTTTTCCTTCTTTTTGTTGCAAAAGTCTCTTTTGAAAAGTTGGTTCCATTTCGTTTTCAACATAACTGCTAGGTGACGGTTCCACAGATTCGAGTGGCTTTAATAATCTGTTGAACAATTGTGCTGAATTTAGTACATTAGCAATTTCACCACATTTTAAATACTTAAGTAACGCAAACGTTTGCCACCAGTGGGCACTAACTGTCATTGCGGTACATTCTTAAAGCTTTGACACAGTGCTATCGGGGAAAATGGGGACACCAGATGCCAGGGATTCTTTGAACCCTAATCTGGAAGTACCCCACCTAATCGACGGTGAAAGAGTATACGCCAGGGATGCGTGGTCAGGTTCAATGTAGACTTACCCACGCATAAGGAGCTCTGTGTGGGTGGACAACATTTTCTCCAATAATGGCCTAGGGTAGAATTCAGAAGAGGTGGACAGTAACGCCTCGCAAGGGGTGAACAAGTTAATCTCTAAAGGTTATCCTATGGGGTTGAACCGGGATATTTCGATAAGGATGAACAAGGAAGCCTCGTTAGAGGTGTAGAGGTTAATCCCTTTAGGAACTCGAAATAGAATGGCACAGAAACCTCGCAGGGGGTGGACTGGTCAGTCTATGAAGATACTCCTGCGGCTATGGAGGTAAATGCGGATGAATCCCTGTGGGATTAGGCAAATCCTTTTCGGAAGCAGGCACCTCAAAACGTTCCTTCAACGTTGAGTCGGAGTCTCTACAGCTCATGCCTAAAAGTGAGAGGCAGAGGCAGAAGAGGAGACGGGGAAAGAAAAGAGTTTGATACGGCAGCGCACATTGTGTGTGAATGTCCAGCATTGGCTAGCATAAAACTCAGGACCACTGCTGGATGCCATGGGGGACCTGAGCCTTGAACAAATGCTAGCAATTACTAGAGACTTCATGATGAGAAAGAAGGCGACAGTTACGAGTCGACAGTCTGAAATCACTAAAGTCAAGATTAAAGGCTGGTTGTAGCAAATGATTCAATGTATGTAGGTTGCCATAAATTATATTCGGTTGCCTGTAATCATAGAGGACGGAAGGGGTTCGAAAAGGGACCCATTATGGAAGTGGTCTGCTTCGATATTCTCCCTACATTACATTACAACGCAAACGTTTTATCATCCGTTCGTTTATTTATATTTCTTTTCTATCATCGTTTTTGAAAGAGTCGAGTTAATAACCAAAAGGTGCTCGTAGAGGGTCTGAATAATAACATCTGCAATTAACAAATTTGTGCCCCTGCGGCTCAAGGCCTCGAATGCAACTTTAATCTGATTTAAAATGGCCACTAAATTTTCTAAAATCTGAAAATATTCTTCAACCCACAACTCTGCGCAATTGAACTCTATCATTATTTGCGTTCTTTGATTTAAGAAACGAATGAATCATTTCAACCATACTTATCTTGTTTTTACATCATGAATTAAACGCGACTCTTTGCCTTATTCTTGTTTCTTATATTTTTCGAGACATGGTGTTTTTAGAAGACTTTTTTTTAATTGTTTTACAATTTGTCTTGTACGATCTACTGTATATTCATAATAAATAAATATAATAAATAAAAAATAATTGAAATTTGATTTAGAACTAATTTCTTATACAAATCTTGTTCTAAAATACATTTCAAGTAGGTTTTATTTATTATGAATATGGGCATAAAAATATTATATTCCCCGGGAATTCCCGGGAGTGAAATTTTTTATAGCTTTTCCCAAACCCTATGCAGGATACTACTGTCTTTTGTATACATTTCCTTGATTAAAATAGCCGTTGATTGTTCTTTACAATGATGCACTTTAACAGCTTAAATTTTTTCTTATTTATATATATAAAGATATAAATATATACATACATATTTTTTTTTCATAAAAAAATGACAAGTGTTAGTATATTTAGCTTACTCTTGCTAATTCAAATAAATATTAACTTAATCACGAGTATAATTTACATTACATTTCGTTTGTAATTTGTGCAATTTACATTACATTTCGTTTGGGTATGTATTTGCAAAAGAGTTGACAATGGTTTAAAAACTTTTTATTTTGGAAATAATTAGGTAGCTCGTGAACCTCAATAAATATGTTAGTGATAAATCTTATTGATATATCTTATTGAGCTGCAAACGCTCGGTCGCTAGAGTGAAGAAGAGTTAGATACCAAACCCCCAAAATTGGGTGGCTCGGACAAACATGTTGTCACCAAAAGTATATTAGTAATTTTAATATTAAGATTTTTTATACTAAAAACTATTTATTTAAAATAAGTGTTTTGATTGTAGTCAAACCATATTATTATCAACATAGAACCATATCATTGTCTAACTTCATTTTCCAAAGTATTTGAAATAATTCTTCCAAAAAAAAACCGACTACAAAACAAATATATGTGCATCAATTCTAAAATAAAAATTTAAAAGAAAGTAATGTGTAAGAAATAGTACTCAAATCAAATACTTTTATAGTTGTTGCTCTAACGGACATAGTAATATACGTTCTGTACATTCAAATGTCTATCCGTAACGGTTAAGCAGATAAAGCCATATACGACAAATTACGTCAGATATGAGGACACCCTTTATTTTTTTACACTTATTATTACTGACGCAGTAATAAAAAGTAACGGTTCCAAAGATATGGCCATATAGCTTAAACAATATTACCTAGGGGACACCCTTTAATGTGCAATTTTAAATTAAACACTTATTTTAAAGGACAGCTTCTTTGTAAATTTCTAAATGTCTGTCTAAAACGGCTCAAAAGTTTGGCCATATGCATCAATTTACATCAACTATTGGGACACCCTTTAAAATTTTAAATATTTATTAATGTTATTATACGGGACATAGTAGTGGAGATTCTGTCTAATTTTCAAGTGTTTGTCTATAACGGTTCAAAAGATAGGGCTAGATAGGTAAAATTATATCAATAATGGGGACACCCTTTAGTTTCCAAATTTAAATTATATACGTGATGTTATAAAGGACTTAGATATACAGGTTCTTTGAATATTTAAACCGTCTCTCTGTTACGGTTCAAAAGTTTTGCAATATACATCAAATTACATCAACTATTGGGACACTCTTTAACTTCTAATTATAAATATTTAATTTCTGATTATAAATATTGGACATTCTGTCCAATTTTCAAGTGATTGTCTACAATGGTTCAAATGGTTCATATATTTAAATTGAAGTCACATATGGGGACACCCTTTAATTTTTAAGTTTATTTTTTTATTAATTTCTGTTATTGGCAGCTATAGTAATAAGCAGTTTTTTAAAATTTTGAAAGGGTGCCCTTTACGGTTCATAATACACGTAAAAAACATTTATGTTGTATGGGGACACCCTTTAATTTTCAAAATTCTGAACTTCTTTTAAAATGGACCAATCTGTAAGCATTTCCTTTCTAATAAAGAAAAAATTTTTAAAATCGGTTCGGAAATGACTGAGTTCTGCGGGCACAAACATAAAAAAAAAAGCAACATTCAGACGAATTGATAACCTCCTTCTTTTTTTGAAGTCGGTTAAAAATATTTCTAAAAAGGCTGCAACCAGTGCTGGAAAAAGGGAATATAATTCCGGAACACCAGTTCGGCTTTAGACATAAACATGGAACTCCAGAGCAGTGTCATCGGGTTGTTAATGTTATATCTGATTCACTTTAGAAAAAAAAAACAGTACTGCTCAGCTGTTTGTCTTGACGTACAGAAGGCTTTTGATAGGGTGTGGCATCAAGGTCTACTCTGCAAAATTAAGAAAATGTTACCGGCGCCGTATTTCCTCTTCTTCCAAAGCTATTTATCAAATAGATCTTTTTATGTGAAAATAAATGACGAGAGATCGAATATACTTTCAATTAATGCCGGTATTCCACAAGGTAGCGTACTCGGTCCAATTTTATACACAGTATTTACAGCTGATATGCCAACATCTCCAGATGTTACAGTAGCCACCTACGCAGATGATATTGCTATTATCGCAACAAGTCCTTGTAAAGCGGAAGCCTCTCTTCTCGTTCAAAATGTACTCAACCTACTCGAAAAATGGTTCCTAAAATGGAATATAAAAGTAAATTCCGAAAAGTCAAACCATGCTACATTCACATTACGTTGGGGAAACTGCCCTGATGTTAGTATTAATCAACAGGTTATCCCACAACGTGAAGTCGTCAAATACCTTGGCATGACAAGTGATAGACGCCTTACCTGGAAACCACACATTAAGGCCAAACAAAATCAACTTAACATAAAAAACAAGAGACTTTATTGCCTCTTGGGACCAAAATCCCAGCTAAACTTGAACAACAAAATTAGAATATATAAAGCAATCCTTAAATCAGTTTGGACGTATGGGATACAACTCTGGGTTACTACAAGCAAATCAAACCGAAGTATACTAGAAAGATACCAATCAAAAACTCTAAGGTTAATCACAATTGCACCATGGTTTGTTACAAATAAGCACATACTTCTTGATCTTGACATTCCATCAGTTTCCCAAGAAATTCGCAACTTTAGTGAAAAGTATTTACAAAGACTAAGTGAGCACTCCAATCCTTTGGCAGTTTCTCTCCTGGATGCCAGCAACGAAATAAGAAGATTAAAACGAACCCATATATTAGATTTACCATTTAGAAGCTAAACCCTAAGCTATTAATATGTAACATAAAAATCAAAAAAAAAAAAACTAATTTTCTCTTTTTGTACATATTTGTTATTCATGAATTATACGCATAAGTAGTTAGAAATGCTTTGTATTAAAAGCATTTAAAATTTTAAATATTAATAAATGCTATTATACGGGACATAGTAGTGGAGTTTCTGTCTAATTTTCAAGTGTTTGTATATAACAGTTCAAAAGATAGGGCTAAATAGGTTAAATTATATCAATTATGGGGACACCCTTTAGTTTCAAAATTTAAATTATATACTTGATGTTATAAAGAACTTAGATATACAGGTTCTTAGTATTTGTAACCACCTTCTTTTTTTGAAGTCGGTTAAAAATATAATCATAATTATGTTTATACACATCTATACATACATAGAATAAAACAATAACTAATTTCCTCTCTGTCTGTTTTTCTGTCTGTGTTTGCATCACATAAAAACGACAGGATGGATTTTAACAAAATTTTGTGAGGAGGTACCTTAGTATCCTGATCCCAATTTTTGCAAAAAAATCTTATTTCAAAGAAAAAGTGGATAAAAAGCAACGATTTTTTACCGATTTAAAGGTACTGCATACTTTATGGCATCTTTGATTTTTGAAAGCAGTATATTTTATGCAGTATTGCGAAAAAGATGGCGTGGATTTAAATAATGAGAAACGCATTTGCTGTCTGTCTTTTACAGAGCTTTACAATAATTTGTAGAATTTTAGAAATTTATATAAATTTTAGATTTTTATCCAGGTACCCATCAACTTTATATAAAGTAAATACGAAAGAGTCTTAATATGAGATGTGAATTACATTCAAAGCAAATGGAACGGAATATTATCAGGACGCACCCAACGTGTGTGGGCATAGTGTTAATATCAAATAACTATAATGTATTGATTTTAAGGCCACATTTTCGATTTGGCGTAGGAGGCCAAAAAAACTTACTATGGACATACAAACTCATGTCAACACCAGTATTAGAAATCAGCACTACTCCTTCAAGGTGGACATAATATTTGGCAGTTAAAAATATATATATTTATATTTGTCTTGAAATCTATTGGATTTTTTATTCTTCTTTATATTTTTCTTTCTATTTTTAATAAAATTGCTACTTGCTTTCGAGCTAAATAGAATTTCGTGAATTTAAAAAAAAACATGCACTGGCACGTCTTGAATGTGGAAACTTTTCATTTTAATATCTTCTTTTTGATATCCTGAAATAAAATTTTCGCTTGTTGTTTTTTTTTCAGTTCTTAAGAAACTTTACCAAATTCCCACTATGGCATGAAATTATATTGCGCCTCCTGTTACAGTCGTTTTATTAAGCAACAATCTTGCACTTCCTCTTAAGCTCTTTTTTAATTAATTTTTTGAGCTCATGGTGACAGGATTTTTTTTGTTTTTTTTGTTTTAATATATCGTAAGAAAAATTAGCTTTTAAATTTTTATTACTTTCACCTAAAAACAATTAAGTGGGGGAAAAACATAAAAAAGTATTTCTGTGGAATAATATATAAGAGAATTGCTTTATTAGTATTTCGCTTATAATAAGAAAATAACTTGTTGCAGCATAAAGTATGTAAACAGTAAAAGACAAAGTAGCCCGAAAGTAAACTGAAAGCGCAACATGAAAACTTGATTATGCACAGTAGTGCTTAAATTCATTATTCCCTAATGAGTTACTTTTTAAACAATATTTTAAATATATTTAAAATAAAATTTTTATAAGCTAAAAATCACTTATAAAGATAGCTGTGAAGCTTAAAATTTCTTAAAAAAGTCTTTCATCCTAAATATGCTTTATATCCAAACCTCATCTAAAATTCAAAATATTTAGTTGAGTTGTGTTAAGTTGCCTCAAGTTTCTTTATATTCTCTAACTACTCCACAGGGTTCAAAGTATATTTTTTACATCTCAGGTGACTAATTTGTAAAGAAAAGTGGGAAATTTTATTTTAGGCACTAGCAAAACGTAATGCATGTTGTAAATCGCTACATTCTTCTTAAGAAAACCAAAAGATTCCCTATTGTTTATGTGTTTTTCAATCTTCGCCACTTCCATCACTTCGCCACCTTTTCCTAAAACTCCGACATTAATTTCCCATTGGATAATGTCAAAGTATAAATTTTTGATAAACAACATCTCTTAAAGGTTATGGCATGAGAGCTTTAAGCTGATAAAAAGTTTTTAAGCTGGTCGTAAGTTTATACTTAAAGAAGGAGAATTTAAGCTCGCCAAAACCAATTCTAGCTGGAGTTCAGCAATGTAGTATATTGGGACCTATTTTATGTTTGTTATACACGTCAGATATGTCACAAAGCTACCTAGTCCATACATTGATAATTAAAAGAATGCAAGAAAGCCCCAAATTGGATCCCAATATTTATCCCAAGATCTTATATTTTATTTGGAAAAAAGTAATGAATAAAAAAAGCAGTTCAGCAGCTTCATCCCTAAACAAAAAGAAGGCGATGGACTTTTCGAATTAAATCAATATTTGTTTTGCAAGTCATCTGCACAATTTGCAGGCTTTGTTCAGGTTTCAGTCTATTCATAACGAATTGACATAACTAAATACCAAACAAGCAGCAGAATGCAACACTGATCCTGTTAATGTGGACGCCTTGACTTGAAATGAATCTTCCATGTCCTCAAAAAATGTAGAATTTAGAAGGGAATTCAATTAATAGAACTGTAACGCAAATCTATATACATGATAAAACAGTAACTCATTTCGTTTATGTCCATGTTCGCATCACGTACAAACTACTGCATGGATTTTAACAATATAGGATACTTTTTCTATCAAAAATATATCATTTCCAAGAGAAAGTGGAGAAAAAGCAGTGACAGTACGCAATTTCCGTTTTAATAGTACCGCATACATAAAGGAGGCACAAGGTTGCGAAACAGATGGTGCTGTTTTGAAATGAATAGAATGAATTGAAAACGGGATATTTCAAAACACGGTTGGGCAATAGATAGCACTGTTTTAAAATAATGACAAAATATGAATTACTTATTGCCAAATAGCCAATTGAAAAAAATTTGTATTTGTATTTGATTTATATTTTTACTTTGTGGAATTACATTTTTTTTATATTTTAAAAGCTTTTTACAGAGCTTTATAATCATTTTTCATAAATTTTAGAATATTTGCCAGAGATGGGTACCTTTATATAAAGTAAATACGTATACGTGAAGCACTATAAGAGTGTTAAAATTTGGTGTGTAGTACTTTCAAAGCAAAATCGAACAAAATATTGTCAGGACACACACAAGGTACGTGGGCTCAGCTAGTATATAATAAAATTAAAATAGTTTTTCTTACTCCTGTGAAATGGCAAATATATCAGTTTCAGCTAACGATTTTGTACTGGACTGATTTTGAGGAAGCCGCAGTTAATAGTTTTTTTTTATAACAACCACAGATAATATAAAACCTCTTTCTTTTTAATGAAAATTCAAAAAAAAAATGTATATGCTAATGATGCAGTGTTATAAAGCCATAGGTAATAAAGCCATATGGCCTTACTTCTCAGTGGAATCAGATATAAGGCCATATGGCTTTATTTCCCTGTAAGGAATGAAATCAAGCCATTATGGTGTCATGGCACATTTAAATTTTTTCTATATAATTGACATTTATTTGATTTCTGTTAATTTAAAAAAATAATAAAGTTTAGTTCACAAATGGAATGTTTATAAATTTTTGGTCTTCTACTTTTGTGTCAGGGCTGTCTTCTCCACTGCTATTTGAAACTGACATAGCCGTATCTAAATCGCATAAACAATCAAGAAATCTATAAAAATTGCCATGTTTTAGAAGCTTCATATTAAGCTGGCTATGAAAGACTTCTGCGGCGTTGCTTGTTCGGATCGTTTCTTTGTACACAGAGAAGTTCGTTACTTTTTCCTTAAACAAAAAGAAAAGAAATATTTTTAAAATAAAATAAACTGTATAATTGTTCGTATTTCATCCAGTTGGAAATAAAATATTTGATGAAAGGTTGAAAATAGCTTTCTGACGTCTTCCCTTTAATATATTTTACAAAAATGCTTTAAATATATTGAAGAACGGCGGTTAAAATGCAATATAGAGCGCAAATTCCGCGTATGTCGCGGGCACACCGCGCGCGCCGTGATCGCCCGCAGGACGCGTGCCACCCCCCCCCCCCCCTGTCACCACCTCTACCAATTTCCTTCAATACTAGACAATAGCTACTCATTCTTTTGGCAATTTGTAACTGTAGGAATTACACTGCAATGGCGTTACTTTGGTTACTAAACGATTATGGTGATATTGCACTTAAGTGTAGGCAATAAAGCCGTATGGTTTCATATCTCATTCCATTGAGAAATAAGCTTTGATGCCTATGGCTTTATAAAACTGCATCTATGCTGATTAAACAATATTTTGTTAAAAAAAAAACATCAAAGAAATACTCATAAATAATATGGGGTCTTTGCAACATCAATTTCTATGGTAAAAAGTATTTTAAGAAATAACAACAGAGAAATTTTAACAGAGCAAGTACATAACAATTTGCATAAAAAATATGATGTACTTTTTGAAAAACTAATCTCTGTGGTAGATGCCTCGTATGCTATAACTCGACCATAAGCCAAACGATGTGACTACTTAAAAGACCCCCAAAATAATCGAAACAATTGGATTCTTCGGGTGAACACCCAGAAAAGAAGGCTAAGAAGGGTTTGCCTGTCAACAAAGTCATGGCTTTAGTTTTTTGGATGCATACAGTTTTAATCAGATCGATTACTTGAAAAGGGTGAAGCTATACTCCACCAATTACCGATATACCAAATATTGATTTGAAGCAAAACAGATGTCGCCTACCTTTAAATTTAAATAAAATCATGTGTGTGTGATATATTATTGAAATCTTTTTCTCTACCACGCGGCTTCGCTTCTGAGTGAGATAAGCAAGAAACATAAATACAATAAGTTCATGCCTTTGAAAATAAAGTTAACTAGTACAGCGAAACTTTTTCTTTAAAGTGAAAATTACCACAGAAAATAATTTAAAACGCTTACCTTCAAAGAGCACATTTTTTGATACTCATAGTAACAGATTTATGATTAATTTCTTAGAAATTCTAGCAAACTAGTTGGATTTTAATTAGGTTATTGCAAACCTAAAAACTTTAATATTACGTCACTACTTTTTCGTTATGCTTTCTATACTAAATCAATCATTTTTGTCATGGGGTGGCTTTCATCACCCGAATATAATCGATAAAGAAAGTCTGTAAAAAATACATAAAATAAGAGAACAAAGCGAAAAACATGCGGTAGTTTATCAACACTTAGGTATCAGCCCAAGTGACAACATCCGTTCAGAGAACGTTTTGTCATTAATTTGTAGTGATTTTATTGACAAGGAACTAAGATGTCACTTTATTCTATTGGATTAAATGAATAACGAGAAAAATATTAAAGAGTAATGAAATAACTTGAAAACTTTTTAGGTACTATACTGGTTTATAACAACATGGATATATTTAATTTTAATATACACAAAAAAGAATGCATTTTATCAAATAAAGGTTTTCACCAAAACCAAAAAACTGTAATTAGTTTTCCTTTTTCTATTGATGAATTACAATAAAGAATTTTTTTTTTTTTTTTAATTTTTTTGAGTCTTGTTTATGACAACAAGATGCATAAACTGCGGAAAATAGTTGTACACTTTACGTTAAAAAAGAACATCAATGCTTTATATGGCACAGTGGGAAAGAATCAAAATATTTTGGAAATAATTAAGCCATTTGTAAAGTGCTCAACCGATTAATCCAAAATGACAATGATCATAGCAGAGGAGTATCTTAGCTTGTGCATTTACCAGGGGTAGCGTTATGATGTCTCAAAGTTGGGTATCTCGCACCTGCAGGTTCTTTTAGATCTTGACATTTCTTAAAATTTTTTTAAAATTATACATGGTCTTCAATAACTAATACCTACAAATCGATATAAATCATGTTTTGAAATGAGCGAATTATAAGAAAATTAAAATAAAAATTTTAAATTTTAAATTTTTCAGTACTCTGGTGCAGTGTTTTCAAAATATTGAGTACAATTTTCAGAATTTTTTTTTAATTGTGAAAAAACATATAAATTAATTGTTAAAGTTAGGCTTTTACTCTCTCTTTTATTCTCTCTGACTACTAATAGCAGTTGAAGAATATTTTAATACAAATTAGGTTATAAAAAGAAATTTAAACAGAAAGTAGCAGAATGGATTGCATTTTCCGTACAGCAATTCAGCCAAAAATTTAAGAAATTTGAATCAAGTGTGGAATTAAGCATTTCTGGTGGAAGTACTTTCTAACTGGATTACCATATTAATGATTTCAACAAGGCGTGAGACATAAAATAAATAGTTCTCCAGAATTGATTACGTAATGGATTTTATGCAAAAAATGTAATACAAATATTTTTTTCTTGGTTTTAAATAATGACTTATTTTTTATTTATATTTGCAAGGCATTCTCTATTAGTTTTAGTTCAATTGCAAATTACTTTTTTATTGTTAATGTAATGTGTTTTGTAATCGAGTAACAGAATTTGGTAATCCCATAAGCAAGTCATTATGAAGCAAGTACGTCTGTTGGTAATGTCTAATTTTTTGCTGAGCACGTCCGTCATCAGCATTCTTTTCATGTATCTACTTTGGATAGTGTTTAATTGTAAATATGGTATATTTAACCAAACAAAGTCAGATAAAGGAATACTAGAAAAACAGTATTCAATCATCAATCGTCAGTTGGTGAGAACGAATTCTACCACTACCTAAAGCTTCCCTCTTGTTTGATATATTTCTTTATTGTTTTCCATCTTATATCTTACAATATCTTGATCGATTTTGCTTTAAAAGCAATTCACACCAAAGACCCTCAAATTTTTAGTGCTTCAGTTATGGTTTATGTATTCACTTTATATAAAGTGTCTCATCCCCACTAAAATATACCGCCTTAAAGTATGCATATCACTGCCTTTTCTACACTATTCACTGCCTTTTCTATACCTTCTCTTGAAAAGAAAATGTTGAAAGCACCACAAAATAAAAAAAAATATCCAAAGCGAAGTGTAGCATTTTATGCAAGCTGAATCATTAGTATTTTTTTGACAGTTAATTTTAATAAATATAAAAAAAGGAAATTCTTGTATTTATTAAACAATTTCGTTATTATTTTGATATTTCCAACCTCAGAAAACAACGAAAGGCTTGATAAGAAGCTCTTTACTGGGTTTTGTTGCGATCGTACCAGCACAAATGACGTCAAATGGTTAGGTCGTCCAAAAGAAGAATATCTTGCCTGACGGCAGAACCCATGGAATTATCTTAGACAATCGGAGAATGAACGTAAGTTCGTAGACAGATCTATCGAACTGGCACATAGTTAAGATGATAGCTAATATTCTCATTTTCTGTTATAGATACCACAATTTTGCGTTTCTGTTTAAACGACTAAAATTCTAACTAATTTTGGCCAAAAGCAAAAGTTAATTCTTAAGAACTCTGTTATATAAATAAAATAATGATTCATTTCGGACAATTATTTATATTGAATGATTAAGAACCTTCTAGCAATTCATATTTTTCTAAATGTCATTTTCGTTATGAGAACAGATAAGCTAATGAACCTAATAAGTGTACAGACATTTTTCCAGAGAAGCAAATATAAAGAAAACCACATGCTAAATAAAGAAATGTTTTTTTTTATTAATGAATAGTAATTTTCTAGAGAAATTAAATTGACTTAGTAAACATTTGAGTACATGAAAAAACAAAGTAGAAGAAATTAAATTAATGAAATTAGTTTAATCATCTCACTCAACTTTTGCGTTTTATTTTTGATGGAATTTCTAACAATTAAAAGATTATGTTTATACAGCTCTTCCGAAATAGAGTGACTGTGCTCTATATGATTTTTTATTGTCACATATTATTTGCATAGATGATTTTTGATCTATTATGTGTAACAATTGATAATTTTTCCAAAAACTCTTTACAATTTAAAAATACATTATTTTGATTTAGATGTAGTCGTGCGCTAACCGTCAAAATAACGTAACCAACGTACAGTCAGTCAAATAATTATATGTGCTCATGGTATGGGCGGTAATTTTTTATCAAAAGATAAGTCCAAAATAGGTTTTCGACTTCTCTTTTGATAAAAAAAATTGAATGCAGATTTATTACAAAGCGAACACCTGGATCGTCCATTAAAAAGTTGTACCGATAATTAACGTTAAACACATGCATAGACACATATTTGCTACCGCAAAATAACGTAAATTATTATAATTAAAAACAACGAAAGAGCTGCCAAATAACACAGTGCAACAAATAAGACCTTTTCGAAAATACACGGTTTTGACAGTATAGGTTAGATTTTACTACCAAAGAGTAGTAAAACTGAATTTGTCATACATGGAAAGTTAACGTTAATACTCATCTAAAACTAGCATAAGATCATTTATAGACAATTTCTATACATATAATAAAATAGTAACTCATTTCCGTCTGTCTGTCTACTTTTCATTTGTGTTTTCATTACGTAAAAACTACTGAATAAATTTTAACAAAATTTTGTGAGGAGCATTCTCATTCCAATATAAAATACTTTTTTCCGCAAAAATATCTAATTTTCAAGAGAAAATAAAGAAGCAGTAAAAATACGCAATTTTGTGTTTTAAAGGTACTGAAATTTTCGGTTTAAAACTGGGATTTATAAAACACGGTTGCACAACTTTTATTTTCGAAAGTGGGATATTTTAAACACTTTTGCGCAACATTAGGCGCCAATTGAATAAAATTTGCATTTGATTAGTATTTTTACTTTATGGAATTACATTGTTATTTAAATATTTTAAACATCATTTACAGAGGTTTACAGTAATTTTTAGAATTTTTAATAAATTTTACAATTTTATCCAAGGCTGGGTACCTTTATGTAAAACAAAAATATGTATCTGGATGAATTTTAACAAACGAACAAAACGAATTTTGTGATTTCAATATTGGATACCTTTTTCTGCAAAAATATCTTATTTTCAAGATAATGCATACTTTAAAGCATCTTTTGTTTTTGAAAGCGGGATATTTTAAACACGGTTGCGCATCAGATGGCGCTGTTTTAAAATAATGACAAAATATGAATTACTTACTGCCAAATGGCGAATTGAATAAAATTTCTATTTGTTTTGTATTTTTACTTTGTGGAATTACAATGTTATTAAACATTTTTTAAACACCTTTTACAGAGTTTAACAATAATTATTGGAATTTTTGAATTTTTTATAAATTTTAGAATTTTATCCAGGGAAGGGTCCTTTAAATAAAGTAAACATATAAACCATAAATGAAGTACTATAAAATTAAGTCTTACAATTGATGTGGAATTCTTTCAAAACAAAATCGAGCAAAATATTGTCAGGACGCCCACGACTTAGCGGGCACAGCTAGTCATAAATTATTTTCCAAATAAATAAGATATAAAAAAACTTCTCCTGTAAAATTTGACTTTTGTCGGTTAAGTCATTTTGGCGGTTAGAGCGCGTAGTGTAGCCAACTAAAACGTATTTAATTTTCAAATATATCAGATATTAAATTATTTTATAATAAGAATAACGCCAACATAGGTGTAACTTTGTACTCTTTATATATCAAACTAGTTTCACAAATTAAAAAAATAAAATAAATACTTTCAAGTAAAGGTATGGTCAAGCCTAAACTCGAAGAAGTACGCTTTTCTCAGATAGGCCAATGTCAAATTTAGAGAGTGTATATATATAGGATAATTACTTTGTATTAAGGTATCTATTACTTTCATCCTAATCACCAGCATTGACTGGAAAACATACGATATTCGCAGAGTATATAAATTCAACACTGTTAAGTTACCTAGTAAATGTATATTAATTTCAGGGTTACTGGTGCATAATTTCTAGAGTATTCCTATTATAGTTTTCTCTAGCTACATGCTACTAACTTTGTACTTTGCATAGGCCGGGGCACATAGAATCCGTCATACGTTAACGTTCAGTTGAGAAATTAGTACTTTGTTGACGATATTAAATCAGAAGAGAAAACACTTGAACAGTTTTTTTTTACCATTTTACTTCATTTACTTTATTTAATTTATCTATTTTGTTGCGTTTCGTTTTTTTTGCAGCAACTCAACACAAAAATTAAATTTTGAGAGAGAGAAACAAAGAGACATTATTTTATAGCTATCAACTGCTCTCAGCATACGCCAAAAGTTAAAAGTTGCCCAACTTTCGTACCTTGAGTTGGCGGATTCTATGTGCCCTGGGAGGAACAACTCCCACTATTGCAATTCATCCAGTTTTTCGCTACATTAATAAGGGAGTTATTTAAAAAAATTTTAAGGTTATACTTATTACAGTTACCAAGTAACACGATGCTAAGTATTTCCTTTTTTTAAGACCTGTCCGTAAAAAACACTCAGGGTTTTTGGAGTTAACCCGCCACTGTTAGACTGCTAGACTAGCAGCGGTCTTCCAATCAGTTTATCGAAATAAGTATGCTATTTTACCCATCGCAAACGGTGAAAATTTCAGGAAGATCGGCACACTGGTATAGGCAGCTATAACTTTCTGACAAACAAACGTACATATTTTGCGCTTGATATATATAGATAGTTTGCGTACCGCCTGCCAAAGGCCTTAAAGTTTTTATAATACAGTTTCGCAAAACTTTCTTTCCTTTCTAGAATTTCCATTTCTTTTACGACCCTTGTTTAAATATTGCACCATACAAAATATTGGAAATCCATACAAAATATAAATAGTTTTAATAGGTAAATTTGTATTACAAGGATGTTTCGGAAAATAATATCCGTATAGGATTTTAGCAGCAATAAGCCGACATGACTGTAAAAATTAAGGAGTTTATGAAGGTTATGCCAAGACATTTTATATTAATTTTTAAAAGGAATTAAAGACATTACATTAAAAGCCAAAAAAAAAACGCCTACATTTTCCTGAATCATTTCGTAAACAGATGTAACGCACCACTTATCATAAGACTTTTTAACAATTTCTAAGTTTTCTAAATTTTAATTCAAAGCTCTGAGGATATTCATGATGAAAACAAACAAGTATATAAAACACTTATAGAATTTGTGTCAACATGACGAAAGTCTCGCATAAAAATGTTATAAAAATGAGAGAGCGAAATCTAACACCACAGTATACATTACCAAAATTATAAAAGACTTTACTGAATTGAACACCAAATATCCTATTAGTATGAAAACTCTAAAAATTTTTAAAACTTAAGGGTCAAAACCGATTTTATAAATAACTAGCTGTTCCCGCCACTTCGTGAGCGTCCTTGCAATATTTTGTTCGATTTTACTTTGAAAGCAATCCACACAAAAAACCCCTTACTTTTTTAGTGCTGTTAGTGATTAGTGCATCAGTAATGGTTTATGTATTTATTTTACTATTTACTAAAATAACTGCCCACTATCACTGCTTTTTCTTCAGTTTCTCTTGAAAATGAGATAAAAGTATCCTTTATTGGAATCAGAATGCTAAGATACCTCGTCACAAAAGAAAAGTAGACAGACTTACAGACAAACGGAAATGAGTTACTATTTTTTAACCGACTTCAAAAAAAGAAGGAGGTTATCAATTCGTCTGTGTGTTGCTTTTTTTTTTTTTTTTTTTTTTTGTGTATGTTTGTGCCTTCATAACTCGGTCATTTCTAAACCGATTTTAAAAATTTTTGAGCTATTAGATAGGTTATGGCTACAGATTGGTCCCATTTTAAAAGAATTTCAAAATTTTAAAAATAAAAGGGTGTCCCCATACAACATACATGTTTTTTACGTGTATTATGAACTTTATAGGTCACCAATTTAAAATTAAAAAAAGTGCGTAGCACTATAGCTCCCAATAACAAAAAGTAATTAAAAAATAAAATTAAAAATTAAAGGGTGACCCCATAGGTGACGTAATTTTACCTTTATTCTCCTATCTTTTGAACCGTTATAGACAAACACTTGAAAGTTGCACAGAATGTTCGTTACTATGTGTGTTATAATAAGTATAAATATTTAAAATTAGAAATTAAAGGGTGTCCCATTAGTTGGTTTATTTTGATATATATATGGCCAAACTTTTGAACCTTTATAGACAGACAGTTGAAACTCACAAAGAACTTGTATTGCTAAGTCCGCTACAATAACAAGTGTAAAATATGAATTTGGAAATTAAAGGGTGTCCCAATAGTTAAAGTAAAATTAATATATATGGCCAAACTTTTCAACTGTTATAGATAGACAGTTGAAATTTACAAAGAACCTATATTGCTTACTCCGCTATTACAACAAGTATAAAATTTGGATCTATAAATTAAAGGGTGTCCCCATTATTGATGTAATTTGACCATTATGCCTTCATCTTTGGAACCGTTATAGACAAACACTTGAAAAATAGACAGAATGTTCACTACTATGTCTGGTATAACAGCAAGTATAAATATTTAAAATTGGAAATAAAAGGGTGTCCCAATAGTTGATGTAATTTGATGTATATGGACAGAAAGTTAAAATTGAAAAAGAATCTGTATGACAAAGTCCTCTTTAAAAAGTATTTATATTAAAATTTTAATTTAAAGGGTGTCCCAATAGGTGACGTCATTTAATATATATGATCCTATCTTTTAAACAGTTATTGATAAACACTTAACAATTAGACAGAATGTCCATTACTATATCTGTTATAATAAGTATAAATATTTAAAATTGTAAGTTACAGGGTGTCGCAATAGTTTATGTAATTTGATGTATATGACCAAACTTTTAAACCGTTACAGACAGACGGTTGAAATTTACAATGAACCTGTATTGCTACGACCGCTATAACTAGTATAAAATTTGAATTCGGAAATTACAGGGTGTCGCAATAGTTACCGTCTTAAAGAAACATGATTTTAAGTTTGTCTGTTTTGAAGTTGGTTTTTTTGCAAGAATTATTTCTTATAGAAACTTCTTTTTTTAAACATTTTATATTAAATTTATATATAATTTGTTCACTTTCATTCTCCATTGCAATTTTTTACGAATATACATTCATATGTAAAACACAAAGCACAAACAGCTGTTTCCGTACGGAATGTGCGATCGGTTTCGGACTTTGCTTAAGCAAATGACATCTGACGAAACTCAACGAAAAGTGTTGCTAAGTACATTATAGTTTGCCACATTTGTTTGATTTATATGTAATTGCACAGTTGCTTAAGTTGGCTTAAGCCTGCTTATGCATATTATAGTTGGGGCTTTAAGCTGGATAACTGTGTTAGTGACAGTTTTCTTATTTATTGATAATTGAGTTGATGAAGTGTTTTAAATAAATGTCCATATTTCAGAATTTTAATCCATTTGAAGCTTTCTATCAAACTAAGCATAACGTTAGTTTTTCCACAAACTGTATGGCCCCACTATTAATGCTCTTTGGTAAAAGGAGTTTAACTAGTAAAAGGCAACTATATTTAGTGACTTTATTTTTTTCATTAAAATCCAAATTTCTCACTAAAATGTTTCATTATCTATCTTAGCTTAGATTAAGCGGGTCAATACGGCCTATTGTGCTGCCTGGCTTAATAAATCCTTCATTATCTATCTTCATCTAATTAAATGTTAAAAACTTAGTTATTTATAAAATTTTTTGGAAATTAATCTAATATAAATATTAATAGTTTAATATTATGCAAATTACCCATAACGTTTTATAATAAAAATGCAGTTCCTATGTGTATTTTACTGCTTCCTCAGGCCAGATCATCAGGAATCCCTATTCCTAATTTTAAAGAAGCCAAAAATACTCTATAAGTAATAAAATTCTACAAAACACAATAAGAAGTTTATATGTTAATAGAATATTATTAGAGAATATTAAAGCCTCAACTAAACACCAACAAACAAATTACGTTTTTACTTTTAATTATAATATGTGACCAACCAAATATAATGAAAATGTTTAAAATTATTAATAAAAAATCGAACAGGTTTAAAATATTTTGCAAATTAAATTTTTTATGAAAACATTTCCTCACAAATTTGGATTTCATATTCTTTATTATTTTTGCTTTTTTTGTTCAAAAATTCTGGCATTGAAACTGATAACAGCTTTTGCACTCCAATAAATTCATCATACGTAGAGTGACAATCAATTGGTTAACAAAAAGTTAATTCGTAGAAAAAGGAAGGCGTTAAAAACCATTAAATGCATGGCACTCAGTGCAATGGTTTTTACGAGCGAATTCTGGCTTAATAAAGCCTTCATTATTAACTACGTACGTGTTTTTTTTTTTTGTTGTATTTTACTTTTAGATGGTATAGACCAGATAGAACCAGAGTTAAAACACAATTTTTCTAGCAACGATTCAACATGAAACTACAATATAAATTTAAGACTTTATTTCGTTTTGAATCTAATTTAAATTTAACATTTTCAAAGTACTGTTTGTTTTGTATTTTTAAGTAAAAAGCTGTATAATTAAAAACACAACCAAATTTCTAACTATTTACACTATTTTTTTTTTTAATTTTATATATTTTTCTGGAACAATAAAATTCAGCAATTTCAATCGCAGAAAAAAACCTGTGCACCAATCATAGGTTTCAATTCGTTTCACATACAATTTTAATTAAATTAATAATTTATTTATTAAATAAAAATAAAATTTTTTTCTTTCTTCATTAAGTATATAATTGAATTAACTAAAAGTTTAATTAAATTTGTACACTGATGGCAATGCCTTTTGGCATCTAACATGATTGAACGGCTCTTCAAAATGGAAATTTGTTAGCGTCAAAATTAGTATTAAATAATTAGTTCAAAATTTGCCAACGAAAAAGTATGTGCCGGGACGAGATGTATGCTGGTGGAATAGCGCTGCATACAATACAACAATTGCTACATTTAGCATTAGCGACTTAAAGGTAAGATTATATCTTGTTACTCTGACATGAATTTGCCAGTAAGATCATGGATTTTGAATCCGCTAGGTTTTTCCAAAGATCTATACTAATAAGTAAATATTGACTGATGCCCTAAAAATTAACCCAAATCACAAGTCAAGTCACCCAGCCGGATTACTACGGAAAATTGTATTAGAAGAATCCGTGACACCGTGCAAAAACGCAGTGGACATGCGAACGGTGCAATATTTTCTTTACGGTATAGCATCCAATTAAAAAAAAAAATAATTCATAAATTAACTTATACGCAACTTGTTACATTCCATATCAACATACAGCCATCTTTATCGCAAAATCCTTTATTTACATTTAATTCAATTAATTTTTGTTTTGCTGCAAATAATAAAACAAAATATTTAAATAAATCACGTATATACATATAACAAGCAATAGGAAACACCAGGGATGCACAATTCATAACAATTCATAACAATTTCAATTTTGTGTGTCGTTTTAATCCATGTGTGCGGTCAAAGTGAAATGCATTTATCTTATTTTTTTTTACAAAATTATTTATATCATGAAGCTTTTTATTTGTTGCTATACTATTAACTTTACTAAAAATATATAATAAATGTTAGTGATCACAAGGGAGCAAACGAAAAAAAAAAATAAAAATTCCATTAGCTGGGAAAATTATCACTGTTTCACTTGTGCAATCCATATTAATGTTTAGTTGCATGTTTTTATTGGTTTTAAATTCTTCTTAAGCTGTAAGTTAAAAGAAATGAATTATTGTCAATAGAAACATATGTATGTGTTCTTTAGTAGAAAAAATTGGAACAAATAGGCACTTTGAGAAACACAAAGAGTTTTGAAATTACTAGTAACAATCTATCTATCTTCTATCTTCTTTTACATATATAAACTGTGTTTGTTTATTTGTCTGGTTGTTTGTCGGAAAGCTATAGATGCCTACACTAATCAACCGGTCTTTCTAAAATTTTCACAGTTTGTTATTAGATATACGGATCGTAAAATAGGGTACTCATTTTGTTTTTGATATTCGACGTAGCACCTCTCATACAAAATAAATATTTATTATCGTGTTGCTTGGTAGAAGTAATAGCTAGGTCCTTGGAATTTTGCACCAGTAACCTCTATATTGACAGACATAGTTTAGCGAAAGTGGACTGGATTGGCATAGTGAGCGTGGTACCTCCCATATATATAGGGTGTTTTTTATAGAGGTATAGAACTTTAAGTTGGAATTACTTTTCAAGATGGCGACCGATTTGACAGCTGTCAAGTGATTTATTCTCAGTTTGGTTTGGCAATTTATCATGAATAGACTCACGCCTGAAAAACGCTTGCAAATAGTGCCCAAAACGAGATTACCGTTGTTCACGATTTTCATAAGCGAATTTTGTTTAGCGATGAAGCGCACTTCTGGTTGAATGGCTACGTCAACAAACAAAAGTACCGCTACATCCAGAAAAACTGACTGTTTGGTGCGCTTTTTAGACTGGTGGAATCATTGGTCCGTACTTTTTTAAAAATGATGGTGGCCAGAACGTTACAGTCGATGGTGATCGGTATAGAGCCATGCTTACTAACTTTTTCATTCCTGAATTGAAAACCATGATGTCCAGGACATGTGGTTTCAACAAGACGGCCCAACATGTAACGCAGCTCGTGCCATAATAGATTTATTGAAAGACATGTTTGGTGACTGCCTAATTTCACGTTTTGGACCTGTGAATTGGCCTCCAAGATCTTGTGATTTAACACCGCTAGACTACTTTCTGTGAGGCTATGTAAAGTCATTGGTCTATGCGGATAAGCCACAAACGCTTGACGATTTGAAAGACAACATTCGCCGTGTTATAGCCGATATACGACCACAAATGCTGGAAAAAGTCATCGAAAATTGGACGTCCAGATTCGGCTACATCCGCGCCAGCCGTGGCGGTCATATGCCAGAAATCATATTTAAAATGTAATGCCACAAGATTATCTTTCGGATAAATAAAATTCATGTCAATCTATCGTTGTTTTATTGCAACTTAAAGTTCTATACCTCTATAAATAAATTAGTAAAGTGCAAGTTAGACTCACACACGTAGGGTTCCGTACTATGTTCATATATAATAATATAATATAAAAATTCCAGTTGTTTATTTCTTTATGTCTTATGGGACACCCTTAAATTTTAAAATTAAAGTAATATTCGCGAAAATTGCATCATAATTGGAACATCCTTTAAATTTTAGTATGTAATTGATTTTATAGCGGCCTTGGTAATACACTTTCTATTAAAATAGGAGCCTACCTATTGAGGTTAAACAAATAAGGTAATATTCGCGAAAAACACGTCACTAATGGACACACCTCAATTTTAAGTATTTGTTATAGCTGCCGAAGTAACACATGTACTGTAAACATTTCAAGAGGGTATCTATTATGGTTTATAAAATCATGTCACTGTCGGAACACAGTGAGACAGGCCATGGCAACTTCCTTTCTATAAATATATTAAGAGTCTACTTATTGCGATTAAAAAATAAGTCACTATAAGTGAAAAACATGTCACTGTCGGAACACCCTTTAATTTTTAGTAATTGTCATATCGGCTGTGGCAACACATCTTCTGTACAAAATTTCAAGAGTCTACCTGTTACGGTTCAAGAAATAAGGCTTTATACATGCAAATCACGTCACTGGCGGAAAACCCTTTAATTTTTACTATTTGTTATAGTGGCCATAGTTATACACCTCCTGTAAAAATTTCAAGATTCCACCTGTTCATTCAAAACTTAAGCTATATATAGCAAATCACGTCACTATTGGAACACCCTTTAATATTCAAGTTCAATTTTGTATACTTGTTTATAAAACAAACATAATTTTAATTACAGTCTGAAAATTGTAAGTGGTTGCCTCTTACAGCTCAAAAAAAAGACATAAACGTAAATAACACGACACTTTTGGAACACCTTACGTTTTAGTATTTTTTGCTATAGTGGCCGCAGTTATACACTTTTGGTAAAATTTTCAAGAGCCTACCTATTATGGTTCAAAACTTAAGCCTTACACATACACTACTATCGGAACACCCTTTAATTTTTAGGTTTATTTTTTTAGACTTGTTTATAAAGGGAACTAAGTTTTAATTAATGTTTGTAAATTTTCCTACAGTTCAAGAAATAAACACATATTCGAAAATAACACCTCTCTATCGGAACACCCTATAAGTTTTAGTATTTGTTACTATAGCGGCCATAGTTATACACCTTTGGTAAAATTTTCAAGAGTCTACCTATTATGGTTCAAAACTTACGACTTATACATGCAAATCACGCTACTATCGGAAAACCCTTTATTTTTTAGGTTTATTTTTTTCAGAATTGTTTATATAGCGAACTAATTTTAATTTAGTGCTTGCATATTTTTAGTGAATTCCTACTACAGTTCAAGAAATAAGCACATATTCGTGAATAACACCTCTCTATCGGAACACCCTATAAATTTTAGTATTTGCTAGTATAGCGGTCACAGTTATATACCTTCTGTGAAAATTTCAGGCGCCTACCTATACATGCAAATCACACTACTATCGGAACACCCTTTAATTTTTAGGTTTATTTTTTATACTTGTTTATATAGCGAACTGCTTACATATTTTTAGTGTCTGCATCCTACAGCTTAAGAAATAAACACATATTTGTGAATAAAACCTCTCTATCGGAACACCCTATAAGTTTTAATTTTTGTTGTTATAGCGGCCACCGCTATACACCTTCTGTGAAAATTTCAAGAGTCTACCTATTATGGTTTAAAACTTATGCCTTATAAATACAAATCATACTACTATCGGAACACCCTTTAATTTTTAGTTTTATTTTTTATACTTGTTTATATAGTGAACTAACTTTAAATTACAGTTTGTAAATTACAAGTGTATCCCTCCTACAGTTCAAGAAATGAACACATTTTCGTGAATAACACCTCTCTATTGGAACACCCTATAAGTTTTAGTATTTGTTGCTATAGCGGCAACAGCTATACATCATCTATGAAAATTTCAAGAGTCTACCTATTACGGTTCCAGAGATAAAAGGCGCTGACAGACGGACAGACATTGTAGCGAAAACAGTAGGGTTACGTTTTTACACTTTGTGTACGGAACCCTAAAAAGACCCTTTATTAGGTACGATCTTCAAAATGGGTACAAATAGTCCCCATACCCATGGGTATACTCTAGAAAAACATAAGCTGAATTGGGAGTGAGCGTGGTACCCCCCATAAAAAGTATAAAATTATCATTATATCAATTATCAAGTATCTAGAGAACTGCAATAGATAGTGATTAGCTATCCCCGGTGCTCGAAAGCACTCGCTATTCTCACGTAAAAAATGTTTTGGTTAATATGCAAGGTATGACGCCCACTGTTTCCATTCAATCTATTTTTTGCTAAACTATACGTATTAACACGATAACAAATTTTTTCTTTTTACGAAAGGTACCACTCCCACTATTTTTATCCAGTCTGTATTTTGCTGGACTATGCACATTACTCTGAGGCTTACATGTGCAAAGTTTCAAGACTCTACCTATTGTAGTTCTCCAGGTACACGATAATAATGATTCACTTTGTACAGGAGGTATCACGCCCACTGCCCCAATGCGGTTTGTATTTTGGTAGAGTATGTGCATTAGCATAAGGGTTACTCGTGCAAAACTTCAAAGCTTTATCTACTGTAGTTCACCAGAAACTCAATAATAATTTTTCACTTTGTATGGAAGGTAACACGCCCACTATTTCAATTCAGCCTTTTTGAGTTCTCTAGATATACGATAATAATTTTTTACTTTGTATGGTGGTACCACGATCACTGTTCCAACTAATTCTGTTTTTTTTTTTGTTAGATTATGCGCATTTGCATAGGAGATACTCGTACAAAGCTTCAAGGTTCTATCTATTGTAATTTACCAGGAACACGAAAATGCAATCCAGTTTATTTTTTCTAGACTATGTATGTTAAATAAAAGTTGTGGGTGCAAAATTTCAAGGCGCAACCTATTACTGTTACCAAACAACACGATAATAAATATTTAGTTTATACGGGAGGTGCCACGCCCACGTAGAATATTAAACAAATTAATGCCCTATTTTACCAACCGTATATCTGGTAACAAACTGTGAAAATTTTTGAAAGATAGGTAAATTGGTGTAGGCAGCTATAGCTTTGCGACAAACAAAAAATCAGGTCTTCTATTACTGTTCAAAAAATTTGTCTAAATCACGATTACTATAGGAATGCCATTTAATTTTTGTTTATTCTCATTGGTCCGCTATGGTCATGTTAGTAACATATGCTCTTTGTAAATTTTAAAGCGATATTAATAGGGTTGCGTTTTAACCCTTTCTATTCTAAAAAGAACGCCGAAGAAGGATTTAGCGTTTAAGACAAACTTTTCATATTTTTTTATTTTCAAAATACACCATCTATTTCAAAAGTATTTTTTCTATATTATGGATTTGATAATGTTTAATGTTTCCCATGTACAATTCCTGTTGGCGTTGTAGTTTGCAAACGAAATAAAAACGACTGTTTGGCATCACTGTTGGCGTTAACGACATTCGTCGTAAATATATCGGTATTCATTATTTTTAAACGAAGATAGAAACGACAATTAAACATTTGTTCATTGTCGTTATCATTGCAGGTAACGAAATTCAAATGACTACAAGAAAAACAAGTAAAAGTGCTATATTCTTCTATACCCTTCACCACGGTGATTTTATTTATACAGACATGTACAGCATTATCCATATTGTAAAAAAATAGAAGACAAATGAAAACAAATTCCGTTTGCTACAATTGTCGCCGTGTTGTCAGCTACTTAATGATATTGAATCCGACAGCTACATCGTAAACTCTGACATTGTTGTAAAAATACTTATTTTGCTTTATAAAATTAAAAAAACTTTTTCAAAAAATTTTAAATATTTCCTCCAATACTTTCTGTTTGTATATGAATTTGTAATTTACAATTTTTTGACATTTTCTTTTGTTGAATAAAATACAAATTAGCCTAAGTTGACGACAGCCACAACGGTGGTCGTGTAGCCATGTAGCTTTGTTGGCTTCAAAAGAATCGTTTACCTATAAACGTGTGTATTTTATTTTTGACAGTTTGTAGTCGGTATCCTGATGATGTCTATGTGTTTAATGCACCTAGGTTTAAAAACAGAGATATCATCTATTTAAAAATTAAACGCATTTAAAATAAAAATCAAACGCATTTAAAACAAGTAAGAGTGCTATATTCGGCCGTGCCGAATCTTCTATACCCTTCACCACGGTGATTTTATTTATACAGACATGTACAGCATTATCCATATTGTTGACTCTTTACTTAAATAAATTCGTATGAGAAAAAATCATTATTCATAAGTTAAAAAAATAGAAGACAAATGATAACAAATTCCGTTTGCTACAATTGTCGCCGTGTTGTCAGCTACTTAATGATATTGAAGACGACAGCTACATCGTAAACTCTGACATTGTTGTAGAAATACTTATTTTGATTTTATAAAATTAAATAACTTTTTCAAAAAATTGTAAATATTTCCTCCAAAACTTTTTGTTTATATATGAATTTGCAATTTACAATTTTGTGACATTTTCTTTTGTTGAATAAAATAGAAATTAGCCTAAGTTGACGACAGCCACAACGTTTCATTTTTAACAGTTTGTAGTCGGTATTCTGATGATGTCTATGTGTTTAATGCACCTAGGTTTTAAAACAGAGATATCATATATTAAAAAATCAAACGCATTTAAAAAAATATATTACTCTATATACACACATACATATATATGTATATTCTTAATATTAAATATATGTTATGTTCCAGTCATGATTTTCATTTTCAAAGAAATATTGAAATTTTTGTTTTAATTTTTCGAAAATTGTGTGTAAAAATTTTTTGTAAAAATATTTTTTTAAAAATTTTTTGTAAAATTTTATTCGAAAAATTTTTGGAAAATTTTTAAAAAAATTTTTTTTTCGAATATTTTTCTGTAAAATATCTTTTTGAAAATGCTTTGTAAATTTTTTTGTAAATATTTTTAAAAAAAATTTTAAAATTTTTTAAAAATTTTATTGAAATTTTTTTGTTAAATTTTGGACCTTTCTCCAATCTATATTGAGTTAGAATGGTCAGACTAAAGCAAAAAAAAATCCTTACAAAAAAAATTTCCTCATATTGACACATGGGGGGTCCTTTTAACTGCTCCTATTTATCAGTGGGTACCCTGTGGGTCCATTGGCTACCTCTATGTGTATTGCTTTCTATTAAGATCACTAATACAAATCAAAGCAGAAAAACCCTACCAATCTAAAAACAAACAAAAATCGCCCCTCGCAGGGAGTTATTGATCCCCCAAGTTCTGTATGCACTCTTTGCGATCTACCTGTCGCAGTCTAATATTTATTTGAGAAAAAAGGCAAAACAGAATCATTAAAGCTGAAAAAAATTAAAAAAAAACTTGAAAAAACGTGAAAAAAATATAGGTGGGCGTGGTTTTTGGCCCGTAGCCTCCAAAGGAATGATCCGATGTTGCCGAATTGCAATACCAAAATTTTCGAAACTATGCCTGAAAGATTGGTGTGCTTAAATTTTTTGTATCTCTTCTGGTGCCTTGGCAAATGACATTACCACACTAACACGGACAGACGGACAGACGGATAGACGGACAGACGGACAGACGAACATCGCTTAATCAACTTCTCTATTTATAAGGATCCAGAATATATATACTTTATGGGGTCGGAAATGAATATTGTAGAAATTACACACGGAATGACAAACTTATATATACCCTTTCCACCTGTGGTGAAGGGTATAAAAAATGTAAATAGAAAAAAAACGTACATAAAGGCAGTTCGAAATTTTAGTTTCTTAAATGGAAAAAAAAACATCCCATTTATAATAATAATAAGGGTTAGTGATCTTTGAAGCAAAAATGCCGAGAAATTAAATCTGTTTGGGCCTCCAGTTCTGAATGAAGAGAAGGTTGGCATAAAGCAAGTAAAACTAAATTAGGAGAAAATATCCATTAAAATGTTTTTTTTTATTAAAATAAATCAATATAAAAAGAAAGCTCTGAATCCAGGGAACGGCTGTTATAAACAGCTGCGAGTGTCACCATTGGAGGAAGCGGTGTCAAACCTATTAAAATTTAAAAAACAAAAATAATCCGAAAGGAAACGTAGTAGTATTTGCCGACCATGAATAAGTTAGATCGCTACTAATCGAGTTTCTTACTTAGAATCTGGGAATACAGCATCCTCGGATGTATATTTACATATATACATATATTATTTCAACATCATCACTTCAAATTGTAAAAAGTTTTACAAAGAAATAACAAACTTTTCAGAAATTTACAAAAATGTCATAAATAATAAAGTAAAAAATTTCAGTACTACCACAATCTATTAATTTTTCTTTTTGTTTACGATAACATTTCTTCTTCGCTTCAATATATTTTAATAATACGAAATTAGGAACGAGACGACTATAAAAACGACATAGAAACGACTTTTAAAATTAGAACGCCAACGGGAAGTGCCGATTATTTTAAAAGGTATTTTTAAATGTATTTTTTATTTCGTTATAATAATTTTTATGTTTATTTCTTTAAAGCACGTAATTTAAAATTCTAGGCGCTAATCTGCTCAACATAACACTGTAATAATTGTAATCTTATTAAGAGAACATGTATGTCCTAACATTGTATTAGGCGCCCTAATCTCCAATGGGAGTTAGAGGAACACATATAATCGTATATAACATTGTATTAAGTTAGGAAATATAATAAAAATATATATTTCATATAAAGAGTGAAGTGAATTTTTGTAGATTTTTGGAAAAGTTTTAAGCCATTAGAGACCTTCCAGCTACATGTGTTTACTTATAAAATATTTATTTAGAGAAAACATTTATCATGCAACAAACCTGCATATAGTCAAAGTTTCTAAAATTATTGTCTAAAAAAATATAAAAATTTATATCAGCACAAACTACGAGGGTATTTAATAAATTATTTAGTGACTTTTTGTTTCTCAGCAAAATACTTTTTAAGCTCGATGCCATTAGGTCATCCTCATTGTAGTTTTATTATTCCATCAAAATCTTAAGTTTTCTCATGGTTCTCAAAATAGGCGTTGGTTTCAAGGATGACCTTTTCTTCTGATTAAATCTCTTACCACCCAGCTTTTTGCTTCATATTTGGAAAAAACTAGTTACAAAGGGCTAAATCAGGATAGTGTACTAGACGAACTCATGAATTTCTTATTTAGTGGCTAACTACTGTTGCAGCCGTACATTGTTTTCCAAATATTCATACGAAATTTGATGTACTCGCTAAGTTGATATGCATCAGCCACCTCACGAACATTCACTTTCCGACCGTGCAACATCACTGGATGGATTTTTATAGGATATTTCTAGCATAACGACTTTTTTGAACGACATCAACCGAACAAATGGGAACTGAATAAATTAATTTTTAGGGTTCCGTACCCAAAGGGTAAACACATAACCCTATTGTTTTCGCTACAATTTCTGTCCGTCCGTCTGTCAGCGCCTTGTATATCTGGAACAGTAATAGGTAGACTCCTGAACATTTCACAGAAGATGCCGCTAGAGCAACAAATACTAATAGTGTGTTCCGATAGAGACGTGTTATTCACGTATGTGTTTATTACTTGTATACACTTAAAATTTACAAACAATAATTAAACCATAGTTTCCTATATAAACAAGTATAAAAATAAACCTAAACATTAAAGGGTGTTCCAATAGTAAAGTTATTTGCCTGTATATGGCCTAAGTTTTAAACCATAATAGGTAGACTCTTGAAGTTTGTACAGAAGACATGTTGCCACGGCCGCTATTATTATTTCCAAAAATAAAAAGTCGTTGCGTCAGTGACATGTTTTAACGTATATTGTCTTATTTTTTAAATCGTAATAGGTAGACTCTTGAAATTTTTACAGTAGATGTGTTGCCGTCGACGCTATAAAAATTAAAGAGTGTTTCGCAATAACATGTTTTTCACTTATATTGGCTTGTTTTTTGAACCGTTATAGGTAGGCTCCTGATATTTTCATAAAAATTTCTGAAATTTGAACAGTAGTAGGGTGACACTTAAAATTTACACCGATTATATTTTATAATATTTACTTTAACAACAAGTAATGAAAATAATTTTAATAAACATAAAAAGGTGTTCCCTAGATGTCGCGAATTTGAGAAATTTTACCTTCTCTTCTAAGCGTTATATGAAGACTCTTGATATTTACACAGGGTACGTAGTACTATGCTGTAGTATAAAAAATAATTAAAAATTAAAGCGTGACAATAAACGTAAAAAAATAACAACTCGTATTTTTAAAGTTATTCAGAAGATAGTACCGAACCCATGCCTGTGTGAGTCTGAATCGTACTTGACTCTATTAAGATTTTAATTTATAGTGCAGAGAACGCAACATTTATCAAGTCTTTAATGGTTGCGGTGACGTTTTGACTTACAAAAAAATTAAATAATATCATTTAATTTGCACTATATTTGTATCTCCTTATAATAAAGAACTTAGGTCTAAAAAATGATTCAGGTATGTGTTGGAAAACAATCTATTAAAACGAGGGTGATGAATTTCGATCGATTTTGAGAATTATTTTTGAACCCGTCTCTTAACATTTGGGTTCGAAAAGTATACCAAAAGGTAAAAAATCAAACAAATAATGAGAATTTAGACAAAAATATTAAAATAAATGAAAAATTTGTCAAAACTAATTTTTATACAAAACAAAAAAAAAAAATATTTTAAAATCGATTCGCTTTCAAAATCACACACCTGATTAATTCATTTGTAAAAGATTTAATTATCGCTCGTAATTAATTTTTTTTTTAATTTCTCTTATCTGTTTTCAGTGGCTGTCAAAAACAAACGAATGACCTCAGCTTGTTCAAAATTCAACAGTAGCACAGTCATAGACAACATTGAACGGAAGCAGTATTAAATTAAAAGTAACTGCGATGTAAATATAATAAGTCGCGGAATTATCCTACTGCCCTCGTATGTTGAAATAAAACTTTATTGTGGCTTTAATGAGAAATGTAAAATGTTTATGCAGCAAACGTAATAAAAGACATGCAATCTGTCAAGCAGTTACTCGTCGCTCACTTTTGTTCATCTTCTGCTGATATCACACCGCTGTGTTGAGGGAAAACACTATAAAAAAATATAAAGTTACCGTTTTTATAGTCAACAGAAATAAAAAAAAAAAAACTTATTCTCGTTTCTTACATTGTTTTAATTCCTTGTACAATACTACTACAAGTACTAAATTATAGCACATGGTAGTTTATCAATGCCTGTGTGTGTAAAGTTTTGAAATATGTCATTTACATAAATGTATTACATTGTTTATGTACGAGTATGTAACTATGAAAAAACCTAATACAAAATATACAACTAATATGAAAGTATTTTTTTTATTTGAAACACAGTTTTTATTTATATTTTATATAAAAACGGCGTTAGTAGAAACACATTGTCCGATAGCTTTAAAAGGTGTAGAATTTTGATTTCCACCAAAAACAGTTATAAGATTTCGATGCTAAATAAACAATTATCGTAATATTGTTAAATAAAACAAGTAAAAGTGCTATATTCGGCAGTGCCGAATCTTCTATACCCTTCACCACGGTGATTTTATTTATACAGACATGTACAGCACTATCCATATTCTTGACTCTTTACTTAAATAAAGTCGTATGAGAAAAAATCATTATTCATGAGTTAAAGAAATAGAAGACAAATGAAAACAAATTCCGTTTGCTACAATTGTCGCCGTGTTGTCAGCTACTTAATGATATTGAAGCCGACAGCTACATCGGTAGCTCTGACATTGTTGTAAAAATACTTATTTTGCTTTTATAAAATTAAATAACTTTTTCAGAAACTTATAAATATTTCCTCCAAAACTTTTTGTTTGTATATGAATTTGTAATTTACAATTTTGTGACATTTTCTTTTGATGAATAAAATAGCCTATGTTGACGACAGCCACAACAGTGGTCGTGTAGCCATGTAGCTTTTCTGGCTTCAAAAGAATCGTTTACCTATAAACGTGTATTTTATTTTTGACAGTTTGTAGTCGGTATCCTGATGATGTCTATGTGTTTAATGCACCTAGGTTTTAAAACAGAGATATCATCTATTTAAAAATCAAACGCATTTAAAAAAATATGTTACCCTATATACACACATACATACATACATATGTATATTCTTAATATTAATTATATGTTATGTTACAGTCATGATTTTCATTTACAAAGAAATATTGAAATTTTTGTTTTAATTTTTCGAAAATTGTGTGTAAAATTGTAAAATTTTTTTTTTTTTGAAAATTTTGTTTAAAAATTTTTTTTTTAAATTTTATTGAATTTTTTTTGTTAAATTTAGGACCTTTCAGCAGTCTATATTGAGTTAGAATGGTCACACTAACGCAAAAAGAAATCCTTACAAAAAAAATTTCCTCATTATGACACATGGGGGGTCCTTTTAACTGCCCCTATTTATCAGTGGGTACCCTGTGGGTCCATTGGCTACCTCTATGCGTATTGCTTTCTATTAAGGTCTCTAATGCAAATCAAAGCAGAAAAACACTACCAATCTAAAAACAAACAAAAATCGCCCCTCGCAGGGGGTTACCGAGATCTGTATGCACTCCTTGCGATGTACCTGTCGCAGTCTAATATTTATTTGACAAAAAAAGGCAAAACAGAATCATTAAAGCCGAAAAAATTAAAAATAACGTAAAAAAATATAGGTGGGCGTGGTTTTTGGTCTTTTAGCCTCCAAAGGAATGATCCGATGTTGCTGAATTGCAATACCAAAATTTTCGAAACTATGCCTGACAGATTAGTGTGCTTAAATTTTTTGTATCTCTTCTGGTGCCTTGGCAAATGACATTACCACACTAACACGGACAGACGGACAGTCGGACATGGCTTAATCAACTTCGCTATGTATAAGGATCGAGAATATATGGGGTCGGAAATGAATATTGTAGAAATTACACACGGAATGACAAACTTATATATACCCTTTCCACCTGTGGTGAAGGGTATAAAAATATGTTACTCTATATACACACACACATACATATGTATATTCTTAATATTAATTATATGTTATGTTACAGTCACGATTTTCATTTTCAAAGAAATATTGAAAATTTTGTTTTAATTTTTCGAAAATTGTGTGTAAAATTTTTTTGTAAAAATAATTTTTTAAAAATTTTGTGTAAAATTTTATTCGAAAATATTTTAAATTTTTTTTTTTATATTTTTCTGTAAAATATCTTTTTTAAAATATTTTGTAACTTTTTTTATGAAATTTTTTTTTTTGAAAATTTTTTTAAAAAAAATTTCTTTTTAAATTTTATTGAAATTTGTTTTGTTAAATTTAGGACCTTTCTGTAGTCTATATTGAGTTAGAATGGTCAGACTGAAGTAAAAAAGAAATCCTTAAAAAAAATTTCCACATTATGACACATGGGGGGTCCTTTTAACTGCTCCTATTTATCAGTGGGTACCCTGTGGGTCCATTGGCTACCTCTATGGGTATTGCTTTCTATTAAGGTCTCTAATACAAATCAAAGCAGAAAAACCATACCAATCTAAAATCAAACAAAAATCGCCCCTCGCAGGGGGTTTTTAATCCTCCGAGATCTGTATGCACTCCTTGCGATCTACCTGTCGCAGTCTAATATTTATTTGACAAAAAAAGGCAAAACAGAATTATTAAAGACGAAAAAAATTAAAAAAAAAGTAAAAAATATAGGTGGGCGTGGTTTTTGGCCAGTAGCATCCAAAGGAATGATCCGATGTTGCTGAATTGCAATACCAAAATTTTCGAAACTATGCCTGACAGATTGGTGTGCTTAAATTTTTTGTATATCATCTGGTGCCTTGGCAAATGAAATTACCACACTAACACGGACAGACGGACATCGCTTAATCAACTTCTCTATGTATAAGGATCCAGAATATATATACTTTATGGGGTCGGAAATGAATATTGTAGAAATTACACACGGAATGACAAACTTATATATACCCTTTCCACCTGCGGTGAAGGGTATAAAAATTTTATATTGGTATACTGTACCACCGCACTTTTTTCAAAATTACGTAGATGATTAGTCGCTTACAATTTATAGTACGAGAAATATCATTTTAACAATTCTTTCTAAACCATTATGGCCACTTTAAACTAAATATTTCATTTGTAGAATCCTCAACCCTTTAAACCTCAAGGAGAAACATGGTGCTTTTAATTTTCTTTTATCTCCTTTCTTGTACTTGTAGATATCAAGGCAGGCTAACAGTTTTACTTCTAGAGGCCTCTACGACTTGTTTATTTTACCACTCAAAACATCATCAACATAGTTGTGATTTTATGCCAGAGTATTGTAAAACTAAATATTATTATAATATTTAGTTTTATGTACATATAAATATATGTATAACAAAATGTAAGGAAGAGAACAGTAATGTTAATAATAAAAAAAGTTGAGAGAACGAGAAATCGCAGGTTCTTTGTTGGCGTTAAAGTTTGACTTTATATATTTATACTGTGAATAACTCGTCGGCGTTTTAAAGTGCTTTGATTAAACAATGATAAAACTAGTGTTGATTTGTTTAATTTCATGCATAAATTACTAGTTGACTGCCAGTTGAACACTAGTTAAACAAATATTATCAATAAAAAAATCAGGCAAGTGCAAGTCAGACCAACACATTTAGGATTCCGTACTATGTTCAGCATAACTTTAGCAGTACAAGTCATTTATGTCTTTTATGAGGTCATTTAATATTTAATTTTATGTTGCTTTTACTTGTTTTAAAAAATTACTTTTTATTATTTAAAATCACGTCACTTAATTTTTTATTTATTATTATAGTAGCGGCCGTAGCAATACACTTTTTCTCAAGAGTATAGCTTATATAGTTGAAAAATAACGCCATACACATACATACGACTCACGTCACTATCAAAACACCCTTTAATTCCTAGTATTATTTTTAATACTTGTTAATATAGCGAACATAATTTTAAGTACTTTGTGTAGATATCAAATGACTGTATGTTACCGTTTTTTAAAATAAGAAAATCACGTCACTATTGAGAAACTCTTTAATTTTTTAATATAGCGGACAAAGCAATGCACCATTTACAAAATTTCAAGAGTCTACGGTTCAAAGATAAGGCCATATAATCACATCACTATTGGAACACCATTTGATTTTTAGTAAGTGTTGTTATTGCGGTCATGGTAGCACACTGTGTAATTTTTTAAGTCATGGCAAAATAACCATATACGACACCACTACGTCATAAAAGACAAAAATAAATTAGTCAAGTGCGAGTTAGACTCACACACGTAGGGTTCCGTACTATATTCAGTATAATTTAAAAATTCCAGTTGTTTATTTCTTTATGTCTTATGGGACACCCTTAAATTTTAAAATTAAAGTAATATTCGCGAAAATTGCATCATAATTAGAACAACCTTTAAATTTTAATATGCAATTGATTTTATAGCGGCCATGGTAATACACTTTCTATTAAAATATAAGAAGCCTACCTATTGTGGTTAAAAAATAAGGTAATATTCGTGAAAAACACGTTACTAATGGACACACTTCAATTTTAAGTAGTTGTTATAGCTGCCGAAGTAACACATCTACTGTAAACATTTCAAGAGGGTATCTATTACGGTTTATAAAATCTTGTCACTGTCGGAACACCCTTTAATTTTATTATTCATTATAGTGGCCATGGCAACTTCCTTTCTATAAATATACTAAAAGTCTACTTATTGTGATTAAAAAATAAGTCACTATAAGTGAAAAACATGTCACTGTCGGAACACCCTTTAATTTTTAGTAATTGTCATTTCGGCCGTGGCAACACATCTTCTGTACAAAATTTCAGGAGTCTACCTGTTACGGTTCAAGAAATAAGGCTTTATACATGCAAATCACGTCACTGGCGGAAAACCCTTTAATTTTTATTAATTGTTATAGTGGACATAGTTATACACCTCCTGTAAAAATTTCAAGATTCCACCTATTCATTCAAAACTTAGGATATATACATGCAAATCACGTCACTATTGGAACACCCATTAATATTTAAGTTCAATTTTGTATACTTGTTTATAAAACGAACATAGTTTTAATTACAGTCTGCAAATTGTAAGTCTTACAGCTCAAAAAAAAAGACATAAACGTAAATAACACGTCACTTTTCGAACACCCTACGTTTTAGTATTTTTTGCTATTGTGGCCGCAGTTATACACTTTTGGTAAAATTTTCAAGAGTCTACCTATTATGGTTCAAAACTTAGAGCTTACACATTCAAAGCACACCACTATCGGAACACCCTTTAATTTTGAGGTTTATTTTTTAGACTTGTTTATAAAGCGAACTAAGTTTTAATTACTTTTTGTAAGAAATAAACACATATTCGTAAATAACACCTCTCTATCGGAACACCCTATAAGTTTTAATATTTTTTGCTATAGCGGCCATAGTTAGACACCTTTGGTAAAATTTTCAAGAGTCTACCTATTATGGTTCAAAACTTAGGCCTTATACATGCAAATCACTCCACTATCGGAACACCCTTTCATTTTTAGGTTTATTTTTTTCAGACTTGTTTATATAGCGAACTAATTTTAATTTAGTGCTTGCAGATTTCTAGCGAATTCCTCCTACAGTTCAAGAAATAAGCACATATTCGTGAATAACACCTCTCTATCGGAACACCCTATAAGTTTTAGTATTTGCTAGTATAGCGGTCACAGTTATATACTCTCTGTGAAAATTTCAAGCGCCTACCTCTTACCTTTCAAAACTTAGGCCTTATACAAGCAAATCACACTACTATCGAAACACCCTTTAATTTTTAGGTTTATTTTTTTATACTTGTTTATATAGCGAACTAAGTTTTAATTACTGCTTACATATTTTTAGTGTATGCCTCCTACAGCTCAAGAAATAAACACATATTTGTGAATAACACCTCTCTATCGGAACACTCTATAAATTTTATTATTTGTTGCTATAGCGGGCAGAATTATACACCTTCTGTAAAAATTTCAAGATTCTACTTATTATGATTCAAAACTTAGGCCTTATAAATCAAAATAACACCACTATCGGAACACCCTTTAATTTTTAGGTGTATTTTTTAGACTTGTATATAAGGCGAACTACGTTTTTATTACAGTTTGCAAATTTTTAGTGTATGCCTCCTACAGTTCAAGAAATAAACACATATTCGTGAATAACACCTCTCTATCGGAACACCCTATAAGTTTTAATTTTTGTTGTTATAGCGGCCATCGCTATACACCTTCTGTGAAAATTTCAAGAGTCTACCTATAAAACTTATGCCTTATACATGCATTTCACACCAGTATCGGAACAACCTTTAATTTTTAGTTTTATTTTTTTATACTTGTTTATATGGCGAACTAAGTTTTAATTACTGCTTACATATTTTTAGTGTATGCCTCCTACAGCTCAAGAAATAAACACATATTTGTGAATAACACCTCTCTATCGGAACACCCTATAAATTTTATTATTTGTTGCTATAGCGGGAAAAATTATACACCTGTAAAAATTTCAAGATTCTACTTATTATGATTCAAAACTTAGGCCTTATAAATCAAAATAACACCACTATCGGAACACCCTTTAATTTTTAGGTGTATTTTTTAGACTTGTATATAAGGCGAACTACGTTTTTATTACAGTTTGTAAATTTTTAGTGTATGCCTCCTACAGTTCAAGAAATAAACACATATTCGTGAATAACACCTCTATATTGGAACACCCTATTAGTTTTAGTATTTGTTGCTATAGCGGCAACAACTATACATCATCTGTGAAAATTTCAAGAGTCTACCTATTACGGTTCCAGAGATAAAAGGCGCTGACAGACGGACAGACGGACAGACATTGTAGCGAAAACAATAGGGTTTCGTTTTTACACTTTGTGTACGGAACCCTAAAAAAGACCCCTGTCTCCCAGTTTTGCCCAAAGTCCTCCAGGTTTTTTTTATGGGCCCTCAAAGATGTGGGGCCTCGATGTCATTTTTGCAAATAATGATCATTTCCTCAAACTCATATTTTGCAAACCGTTTGAAATTTTGATATACTCTGTGAGGCAAAGTTATAGTTCTTGTCATAAAGAACAAAAATTGTTAATATATAAAATCAAAAAAACTTCATCTTCAAGGTCAAAATCGCAAAAAACTGTAAAAAATTCAATTTTTTTTACCTATTTTCCCTTTTTCAGGTCCATAGGTAGCAAACCGTTCAAAATTCAAGGAAACAATCAACTACAAAAATGAACCTAAGATCTCAGTAAACAACTTTCTAGAACATATGAACTTCCTAGGAATGATTCTTAACACCGTTTAGGTAGCGCTTAGGTAGCCGCAAAAGTGCAAAACTTTGAGTAAATGATCATTTTTTTGCAAAAATGACATCGAGGCCCCAATCTTTGAGGGCACATAAAAAAAACCTGGAGGACTTTGGGCAAAACTGGGAGATAAGGGTCTTTTTTTTTGGTCTTTTATCACGTAGTGGTGTCCGTATATGTTTTTTTTCCGTTTTGTACTGTGTAGTACAATCTGTATGAACATGTTAAGAGCCTACCTAATCGGTTATAAAAAATAAGGTCATACACGTGAAAAGCATTTCACTGTCGGAACACCCTTTCAATTTTAATAATTGTAAAATTTTCCAGAGTCTACCTTTTATGGTTTAAAAGTTAGGCGATATACAGGCAAATCACGTCTGTAAGAAACAAAGAAACGCTTGGAAAAGGACAGCGACCAAAATCGTATAAATAGAATACCAAGAAGATAAGATGGAGATTAAAACGAGTCGGTATCTTATATAGACGTGTGCGCAATATTAAGCGAAAATAATATAAGTAAAATAACTGTAAATATAAATATTAAAATGTATATATAAATAATGAAGTTAATAAAATATTAAAAATTATGTGAATCAATAAAACTGCTTGTGTTCTAGTGTTTTATTTTTGTTAACCTTTTACGTCTTTGTCGGAACAACCTTTAATTTTTAGCTTTATTTTTTATACTTGGTTATATAGCCAACATAGTGTTAATTACTGTTTAAATTTCTTGTGCACCCAAAGAAAAAATATGTTTGAGGTAACCATAATTAAGAGCAATATATTGCTATTGAAATAAATGGTTGTAGTTAAATCTAATAATATACATACCTAGTTATATTGACAAACATAATAATATTGTTATGTTAGAAACATATTATTGTCTGACTTTAAAATAACATTGTGATAAATAAAATTTTATTATGAAATAAATTGTACAAATATGGTGAGATATACATATATTTATAAAAACATACATACCCTATTTGCTGTTTATTACTTTATTTTTTTATGTATTTGATATGAGAAATGACTTAATTCATTAATTATTTTTTTCTTAAATTTCAACCAGTATTTCAATACTTATAATTTAAAAAAACCAAATACAAAACTTCAAAAAACAATACATTATTTGTTTGTTTGAGCAAACTTATCATAATTTTTTTAATAATATATTATGGTTATAGCTACAATAATATTTTGGAATACTAATAAAACTTTGTTTGTGGTTTGAAAATCACATACAAATGTAGTTTAAAACAACCAGTTTGTATTGTTTGAGTATGGTAACCATTTATTAATCAAATAGTAACAAAAACTTGTTTGTCGTGACCACAGTATAACTAAAGCAACTATAAGCTGTTGATCGCTACTTTATATTGTTACACAGAACATAAGATGGTTCTTGTGATCATACCATAAATGTTTTTTCTCTGCATGTGTGTGCTTCTTACGGTTCAAGAAATAAGCACATAAACGCGGTTACCAAATCACTTTCGGAACACCCTTTAAGTTTGAGTATTTATTGTTATAGCAGCTACGGGAACACAACTTGTGAAAATTACAAGAGTCTACCTTTTACTGTTCCATAGATGGAAGACGGTGATAGACGGAAATACGGCCAGAAATGGGAGCGAAAACAATAGGGTTACGTATTTACCCTTTGGTTAGAATCTAAAATTATTTAATAGGAGGTGTATTACTATGAGTTCTATAACAAATAGTAAAAATTAAAGGGTGTTTCAACAGAGACGTGATTTGCATGACTATGACCTAATTTTTTAACCGTAATAGGTAGACTCTCGAAATTTTCACAGATGGGATATTACTATGACCCCTATGAGAAACAATAAAAATTAAAGAGTTTTCCGGCAGTGACGTTATTTGCATGTATAAAACCTTATTTCTTGAGCCGTAATACATAGACTCTTGAGATCTTGTACAGAAGATGTGTTGTCACGGCCGATATGACAATTACTAAAAATTAAAGGGTATACCGACAGTGACATGTGTTTCACGCCTAGTGACTTTTTTTTCTATCGTAATAGGTAGACTCTTGATATATTAATAGAAAGGGAATTGCCATGGCCGCTTTTTATGTAAATAGCCTTATTTTATAAACCGTAATAGGTAGACTCTTAAAATGTTAACAGTAGATATGTTACTTTGGCCGTTATAAAAATTACTAAAAATTTAAGGGTGTCCATTAGTGACATGGTTTTCATGAGTATTACCTTATTTTTTGAACCGCAATAGATAGGCTCCTGATATTTTTATAGAAAGTGTATTACTATGGCCGCTATAACAACAATTTTCGCGAATATTGCTTTTATTTTAAAATTAGTGCGGAACCCTACGTGTGTGAGTCTAACTCGCACTTGACTGATTTATTCTAACTGCCCTTCTTAAATAGGCAACACTGAAGTTTTATTTTAATACAATATTGGTATCAATGTTGTATGAGTTTTTTACGCTTCTTAAGTTATGTTCAATTTAGTCGAGGTTAGAAGGACAATTTCATAATCATAAACCCTTTTGTATGAAATAATTCCCAAACCTTTTAAATGGTGTGTTTTAGGTAATTTTCCTTTGTTTTTTATTTTAGTGACATTTTTTCTCTAATGTGGACCATTATAGTGTTTAGTGTATACACTTCTTTATATCCATAGAACGAAAAATAATTGTTAAAAAATCTTAGCAAGAAATATAGTCCTTCCCACCATTCATTCCATTTTTCATTAACAACAATGATTCCTAAGCTAGGAAGAGAAATTTTTGTTCAAATTAATGGTTTAATTTAATTTTTAATTAATTCAATTATTTATTTAATTAAAATATTATTTAATTTATTATAACCGATTTTATACTTGTTTTATACTTCAGATATGCCAACTAGTGACCGAGTCCACACATTGACATTTGCTGACGACACAGCTTTTTTAAGCATCCACGAAAGTCCCGAAGTAGCATCACGATATTTACAAGACCACATATTAATTTTAGAAAAGTGGTTGAAGAAATGGAAAATTAAGGTCAATGAACAAAAATGCACTCACATAACTTTTACACTGCGTAGGGAATCGTGCCCACCTATTCACATAAATAACCAAATGATACAACAGCTTTCAGACGTGAAATATCTCGGCATACATCTTGACCGGCGCCTTACTTGGATACGCCACATAGAATCAAAGTTAACACAAATGAAGTTAAAAGCAGTCCAACTAAACTGGCTTGGTGCTATGGCATTCAGTTATGGGGCACTGCCTCAGCTAGCAATATAGAAAAAATCCAAAGGCGCCAAAATAAGATTCTACGGATGATCACAGTTGCTCCCTGGTACATAAGAAACTCTAACATCCACAAAGATCTAAGCGTGCCATCAGTTAAATCAGAAATAGCGAAATATGCAGTAACGTATTTGAAGAAGCTTGAAACACATCCAAATCCTCTGGCTCGCAACATGCTAAATGAATGTGGTTACATTCGTCTAAGAAGGAGGGACATTTCTTCTCTCACCCGAACATCAGAGGCATGACACGCAAATGATAGACGCAACCGTGAAACATACATCTTTTTTTGTGTAGCACTGGCTGGACATATTAAGTATATTTATTTTTTTAGGCTTAAGATATGAGTAATTATTGTTAGTTCAAAAATATATTTGAAGATTTAATAAATAAAACATGAAAAAAAAAATTATTAACTAAATAAAAAATTGAGTCAATTATTTATTAATTAAATTGGTATCTGGCACTAATTAATACCTTTAATTGGTACAAAAATTTTTTTCTCTGTGGTGTTTTATTTTATTTCCTATCCTTTTCATATGTTAGCATTGTGTTTATTATTTAAATGTAAATTTCTGATCTATTCATTAAATAAGTTTTTATTTCAAGAACTGTTTTTTTCCTTAAATTTCACCAGTTACATACAATCCCGCTGGAAGGTTAACCTGACTGCTGTTTTCAAGAACATTAATAATTTTTGTTTTAATTTTAGAAGTTATAATAACAAACTTTAACAATCACAAGTCTATACACTATGTTTGCAAACCATGAATAAAATATGTAAAAAACTTAAAGACATAAAACTATGGTATCAGCAACAGGAGCTGATGTTGTAAAAAAAATTATTAAACACACACTTATGTATAAACACAGGTGAACAGTTAAAAATACAATATAACACTTTTTTATGACACAGCGACTGTTTTGTTTTAACATAACTCAAGCACTCAAGTTTCCAGTAAAAATGAGAAGAAGAAGAAGGAGGTTGTAAGCAGATGTTGTTGCATATTTAAAACTTTTTACTTTACATTAAATTAACAACTTTTATACTTCAAGTTTGCTTAATAAAAGGATCAACTGTGTTTTACAACAACGTACATTTTTAATGGTGTATAAAACACTGTTTTAGCTTGTTTGTTTACGTTTTTTACTTTGCTGCCAGACATACAGTGGTGGCCATATAATTAAAACATAATTGCAATATCTTTAAATATCAAATTATTAATTACTGTATTCAAAATCTAAATGTACTTTTCTACAACAATTTTCTGTTTTATGTCTTATGCATATAATTCTTTAGCCTATTTACCAATAATTTATCAAAATTCTGCGTTATTTGACGATAACAAGTTTCGCGCACAGTAACATTTCCAATCTGCCTGTCTTTCTGTCTGTCTGTTTGCGTTTGCATCACGTAAAAACTACAGCATGAATTGTAACAACATTTCTTGGTATCATATTTCAAATATAGGATACTTTTTTTCTGCAAAAATATTTTATTTCTAAGAGAAAGTGGAAAAAACCCGTACGCAATTTTACCGATATAATTACTTTAAGGCATATGTTTTAGTATTTATAATTAATGTGCTGTAACTGTATTGCAAGCGGGCGATGCGTCTGGAAAATTTGTATAGAAATATCTATAAAAATTAATGCTTTTCATACAAATTTTTTAGACAATTTGCTCGCTTGCAATACAAAATCTGCACATAAGTGTTTTATTATTACGTATAGGAAAAGCATCAAGCTGTTCGAAAAAGGGACGAGAGCTTATTAATAAACTGAAAAAGATATTTATGATGCCGTTTTGAGGAATACACATGTACCCGAATAGTTGCTAGATATACATATATTTAACAAAACAATATTTTTATTATCTTTTTACAATATATAAGACAACAAATAATAAGGAATGTTTAATTTTATGACCACCACTGTATGCTGTTAAGATTTTCTATAATGTAAAATACCAAAAAAATAAAATAATTCTGTTACAGAGAACTTAAAATGTGGCAACATTTTTCAATTTAATAAATTTTTTGTGATTTTAATTCAATTTATTTTGTGTGCATTTTGTTAGAAATTGTATTTTTAATTAATTTTTTTATTTTTTGTTTCAAATTGATGTTTGATTGCATGCTGTCATTACACACTTTACTCATTGTTATATTAAAGTTATATTAATGTCAATCAATCAAATTGCACAAACAGAAAATGTTCTTGTAGTTTTGATTAAAATTTTACGTTGAAATATTGAAACAATAGCACAGTGGCTGTAAAACGAAAACAAACAACTTATTCAATTTATAATACTTTTTTTATTCCCTTTTTGTTATAAGTAATTTAAAAAGGTTTGGTGTTCCACAAGCTTTAAATTAATGATATTTTATTTTTATCTTTTGTTATACATTTCTCCTCTATACTCTTATTCACGCAAAAATTATCTTAAAACTGAACTGCTTCTAGGAGTCAGATAAAATTCCTTTTATACCCTTCACCACAGGTGGAAAGGGTATATATAAGTTTGTCATTCCGTGTGTAATTTCTACAATATTCATTTCCGACCCCATAAAGTATTAATATTCTGGATCCTTATACATAGAGAAGTTGATTAAGCGATGTCCGTCTGTCCGTCTATCCGTCTGTCCGTCTGTCCGTGTTAGTGTGGTAATGTCATTTGACAAGGCACCAGAAGAGATACAAAAAATTTAAGCACACCAATCTATCAGGCATAGTTTCGAAAATTTTGTTATTGCAATTTAGCAACAGCGGATCATTCCTTTGGAGGCTACGGGCCAAAAACCACGCCCACCTATATTTTTTACGTTTTTTTTAATTTTTTTCGGCTTTAATGATTCTGTTTTGCCTTTTTTTGTCAAATAAATATTAGACTGCGACAGGTAGATCGCAAGGAGTGCATACAGATTTCGGGGGATCAATAACCCCCTGCGAGGGGCGATTTTTGTTTGTTTTTAGATTGGTAGGGTTTTTCTGCTTTGATTTGTATTAGAGACCTTAATAGAAAGCAATACGCATAGAGGTAGCCAATGGACCCAAAGGGTACCCACTGACAAATGGGAGCAGTTAAAAGGACCCCCCATGTGTGAATATGATGAATTTTTTTGTTTGTAAGGATTTCTTTTTGCTTTAGTCTGACCATTCTAACTCAATATAGATTGGAGAAAGGTCCAAAATTTAACAAAAAAATTTCAATCAAATTTTTAAAAAAAAAAATTTTAAAAAATTTTTAAAAAAAATTAAAAAAAAAATTTTTAATTTTTTTTCAAAAATATTTACAAAAAAAATTACAAAGCATTTTCAAAAAGATATTTTACAGAAAAATATTCGAAAAAAAAAAATATTTAAAAATTTTCCAAAAAATTTTCGAATAAAATTTTACAAAAAATTTTTAAAAAAATATTTTTAAAAAAAAATTTTACACACAATTTTCGAAAAATTAAAATAAAAATTTCAGTATTTCTTTGAAAATGAAAAACATAACTGTAACATAATGTATAAGAATATACATATGTATGTATGTGTGTATATAGAGTAACATATTTTTTTAAATGCGTTTGATTTTTTTAAATGCGTTTGATTTTTAAATAGATGATATCTCTGTTTTAAAACCTAGGTGCATTAAACACATAGACATCATCAGGATACCGACTACAAACTGTCAAAAATAAAGCGATTATTTTGAAGTCAGCAAAGCTACATGGCTACACGGCCACCGTTGTGGCTGTCGTCAACTTAGACTAATTTCTATTTTATTCAACAGAAGAAAATGTCACAAAATTGTAAATTACAAATTCATATTCAAACAAAAATATTGGAGGAAATATTTATAATTTTTTGAAAAAGTTATTTTATTTTATAAAAGCAAAATAAGTATTTCTACAACAATGTCAGAGTTTACGATGTAGCTGTCGCCTTTAATATCATTAAGTAGCTGACAACACGGCGACAATTGTAGCAAACGGAATTTGTCTTCTATTTCTTTAACTCATGAATAATGATTTTTTCTCATACGACTTTATTTAAGTAAAGAGTCAACAATATGGATAATGCTGTTCATGTCTGTATAAATAAAATCACCGTGGTGAAGGGTATAGAAGATTCGGTACGGCCGAATATAGCGCTTTTACTTGTTAAAACTATTTTTTAAAGAAAAAACAAATTTAATGGAGAATGTTTATTAGCATTGGAAAGAACATTCTTTGGCATTTATTTTTTGAAGATTATGTCTATCAAATGTTGGCCGTTGCTACGTCGTAGGTAGTCCATCCGTTGAGTCCAATTTTCGATGACTCGTTCAATCATTTCGACAGGTAACTGGCGAATGGCACGCGAATTTTATATTTTCTTTAGAGATTAAAGAAAAACAAAAAATTTTTAATTTTAGCAAAACGACTTTATTGGTTTAAGGGTGGAATACAAACTGAACTTTATTTTATAATTAATAATTACAATTAACTTATTCTAGACAATAATTATGTTGATTCAGCATTATGATTTGTTTTTATTTGGTAAGTTGAACTAATTTATTGACTGTTGCAATTCCAAGAATTGCGACCGAAAAATAATAAATTTTATTGATTTTGTTTGCAATTTTGTTAACTGTTGCAATTTCAAGAATTGCGACCAAAAAATAATATTAATAATATTCCTCAATAGGATCTGTGCCTACATAGGTGTTTGGTATTGTGTAGGTGACTCGCGTGATGTTTTCCTCCAAGGCCTGAATCTAAGCGGGTTTGTCCGCATAAACTTTAGTCTTTACATATTCCCACAGGAAAAAGTCTAACGGTGTGATATCACATGATCTTGGTGGCAAATCGACCCGCCCGAAACGTGAAATTATGAGCTCACCGAAATGTTCTCTCAATAAATCCACTGATTGATGCGATGTGTGGGATTTGGCGCTGTCTAGCTGAAACCAAATGTCGCCGAGATCACGAGCTTCAATTTCAGGCATTACATAGTCGGTTATCATGGCACGATAACGGTCGTAATTGACGGTTACGTTCGCACCGGCATAATTTTTAAAGAAATATGAACCGATGATTCCACCGCCCCACAGACCACACCAAAACATTGTTTTTTCTGGATGAAGTGGTAGCACTTGAATCTCTTCAGGTTGCTCTTCGTCCCAAATGCGGTTATGTTGTTTGTTTACATACCCATTAAGCCATAAATGGAAAAGGTCGGATCTTCTTGAAACTTTTCAAGAGCCCATAGAGCGAAGCGATTCAGGCGTAAATCTTTTCATTATGAAATGCCAAACAATACTTAACAAAAGCAACATGATAGCATGACACGACTCAGACGTGATCTGTTAAAAAAAAGGCTATTGAAAATAGTACCTGGAAATGGCTCACCCTTTTTTTAAGCAAACAAACTGAAGCCAAGAAAATCACTTTATTCTGAAATTTTATTTTTTTATCTTCTATATATACAAATTAAAATAGTAAACAATTTGCTGTTTAAAGGTACTGCACTTTCCGATTTAAAAGTGATATATTTTAAACACGGTTTCGCAATAATAAGAAAATATGAATTACTTACTACCAAATAGCCAATTGAATAAAATTTGTATTTGGTTTGTATCTCTTTAAACACCTCTTATAGAGGTTTACAAAATTTTTTTGGAGTTTTAGAATTTTATATAAATTTTAGAATATTATCCAGGGATACATGTAGAACTATAAGGCCCATTATTATAACTTGCCTTTAGCTAAAGTTAGGAATTTGTTGGAGTAATAGGTAGTTTTTCGTTATAATAATGAGGATAATGCTCAGTGATATAACTTGTCCTTATAGTACGTGATAGTTAAAAGTGGTTTTTAGCTCACTTTCAAGAACGAAAAACTATTTATCGCCCCAACAAAATCCTAACTTTAGCTAAAGGCAAGTTATAATAATGGCCCTAGGAGTCTTAAGAATTGGTGTGGATTACTTTCAAAATCAAAATCGAACCAAATATTGTCAGGACTCATACAATATGTGTGGGCACAGCTAGTAAATAGTATATATTTGAAAAATACAGCCCCCAAAGTTAATGGCATCTCCACGTGCGGGACCCATCGTCATAGGGGACGGACGATCCGGAGTTCTGCCTAAAAAGCCATCTGCTTTGCCTCTGTGACTTCGTAAAGATATATTTAGTGGTTCATGAGGCAACGAATAATTTCCAAAAGAAAATGTTTTTAAAAACTGTGCGTCGCCACTTGTTGGTTCTTAAGATACCCCTAAATTCACAAACGTTGCTTTTGTTTTCAATGAATTTGTGTGAAAGAATGAACTCGTGTGACATATTAGAACAGGCAGTAAATTTCAAAGTGTTTTAGATACTCTAAAATAAAAAATTGGGAATGCCAAATTTAAACTTAAAGGTGTAGTTTTAAACCTCAACGAATTTTATTATGAATAAACAAAGAAATTAAAAACAAGACATTTTATTTACCAAATGCGAAAACATAAAGGGTTAATTACACTGTGCAGAAAAAAAATTATGTTTTCCTTTAAAAATAATGTGATGAGTGGCGGAATTTTACGTGCTTATTGAGAATATAATTTTTTATACCCTTCACCACAGGTGGAAAGGGTATATATAAGTTTGTCATTCCGTGTGTAATTTCTACATAGTTTCGAAAATTTTGGTATTGCAACTCAGCAACATCGGATCATTCCTTTGGATGCTACGGGCCAAAAACCACGCCCACCTATATTTTTTTTACGTTTTTTTTAATTTTTTTCGGCTTTAATGATTCTGTTTTGCCTTTTTTTGTCAAATAAATATTAGACTGCGACAGGTAGATCGCAAGGAGTGCATACAGATTTCGGGGGATCAATAACCCCCTGCGAGGGGCGATTTTTGTTTGTTTTTAGATTGGTAGGGTTTTTCTGCCTTGATTTGTATTAGAGACCTTAATAGAAAGCAATACGTATAGAGGTAGCCAATGGACCCACAGGGTACCCACTGATAAATAGGAGCAGTTAAAAGGACCCCCAATGTGTCAATATGAAGAAATTTTTTTTTTGTAAGGATTTTTTTTGCTTTAGTCTGACCATTCTAACTCAATATAGACTGCAGATAGGTCATAAATTTAACAAAAAAATTTCAATCAAATTTTTGAAAAAAAAATTTTAAAATTTTTTTTTTAAAAATATTTACAAAGCATTTTCAAAAAAAAAGATATTTTACAGAAAAATATTCGAAAAAAAATTTTTTTTAAAAATTTTCAAAAAAATTTTTAGACTCAATTTTCGAAAAATTAAAACAAAAATTTCAATATTTCTCTGAAAATTAATATTATGATTGTAACATAACATATTTTTAATATTAAAAATATACATATGTATGTATGATATAGAGTAACATATTTTTTATACCCTTCACCACAGGTGGAAAGGGTATATATAAGTTTGTCATTCCGTGTGTAATTTCTACAATATTCATTTCCGACCCCATAAAGTATATATATTCTGGATCCTTATACATAGAGAAGTTGATTAAGCGATGTCCGTCTGTCCGTCTGTCCGTCTGTCCGTCTGTCCGTGTTAGTGTGGTAATGTCATTTACCAAGGCACCAGAAGAGATACAAAAAATTTAAGCACACCAATCTGTCAGGCATGGTTTCGAAAATTTTGGTATTGCAATTCAGCAACATCGGATCATTTCTTTGGAGGCTGCGGGCCAAAAACCACGCCCACCTACATTTTTTTCACGTTTGTTCAGGTTTTTTTTAATTTTTTTCAGCTTTAATGATTCTAATTTGCCTTTTTTTCTCAAATAAATATTAGACTGCGACAGGTAGATCGCAAGGAGTGCATACAGATCTCGGGGGATCAATAACCCCCTGTGAGGGGCGATTTTTGTTTGTTTTTAGATTGGTAGGGTTTTTCTGCTTTGATTTGTATTAGTGACCTTAATAGAAAGCAATACACATAGAGGTAGCCAATGGACCTACAGGGTACCCACTGATAAATAGGAGCAGTTAAAAGGACCCCCCATGTGTCAATATGAGGAAATTTTTTTTTGTAAGGATTTTTTTTTTTTGCTTTAGTCTGACCATTCTAACTCAATATAGATTGGAGAAAGGTCCAAAATTTAACAAAAAAATTTCAATCAAATTTTTAAAAAAAAATTTAAAAAAAAAATTTAAAAAAAAAATTTTAAAATTTGTGTTCAAAAATATTTACAAAAAAATTTACAAAGCATTTTCAAAAAGATATTTTACAGAAAAATATTCGAAAAAAATTTTTTTTTAAAAATTTTCCAAAAAATTTTCAAATAAAATTTTACAAAAAATTTTTAAAAAAATATTTTTACAAAAAATTTTTACACACAATTTTCGAAAAATTAAAACAAATATTTCAATATTTCTTTGAAAATGAAAATCATGACTGTAACATAAAATATATTTAATATTAAGAATATACATATGTATGTATGTATGTATGTATGTATGTGTGTATATAGAGTAACATATTTTTTTAAATGCGTTTGATTTTTTAATATATGATATGTTTTAAAACCTAGGTGCATTAAACACATAGACATTATCAGAATATCGACTACAAACTGTCAAAAATGAAACGTTGTGGCTGTCGTCAACTTAGGCTAATTTCTATTTTATTCAACAAAAGAAAATGTCACAAAATTGTAAATTGCAAATTCATATATAAACAAAAAGTTTTGGAGGAAATATTTATAATTTTTTGAAAAAGTTTTTTAATTTTATAAAAGCAAAATAAGTATTTCTGCAACAATGTCAGAGTTTACGATGTAGCTGTCGGCTTCAATATCATTAAGTAGCTGACAACATGGCGACAATTGTAGCAAACGAATTTTGTTTTCATTTGTCTTCTATTTTTTTAACTCATGAATAATGATTTTTTCTCATACGAATTTATTTAAGTAAAGAGTCAACAATATGGATAATGCTGTACATGTGTGTATAAATCAAATCACCGTGGTGAAGGGTATAGAAGATTCGGCACGGCAGAATATAGCACTTTTACTTGTTTTCTAGATATTTTGAATGGGCGATACATATTTCATCAACGACCATAAAATTGCAATCCAACAATTAACTAATTTTAATTAAAAATTCAATTGCCTTATTTCGCTTATTTAGCTCCCTTATTTAAAACTAGCTGTACCCACACATGTTGTGTGCGTCCCGACAGTATTTTTTAGATTTTGCTTTGAAAGTAACCCACACCAAATTTTAAGTCTATTTGCGCTTTATACCCATCCTTTGATAAAATTCTAAAAATTATTGTAAATCTCTGTAAAAGATGTTTAAGATATTTTAATGACAATGTAATTCCACAAAGTAAAAATACAAATCAAATACAAATTTTATTCAATTGGCTATTTGGCAGTAAATATATACTAATAGTACCTCATTTCCGTCTATCTGTCTGTCTGCTTTTTATTCTTGTTCGCATCATGTTAAAACTACTGCATGGATTTTAACAAAATTTTGTGAGGAGGTACCTTAGCATCCTGGTTATAATATAGGATACTTTTTTCCGCAAAAATAACTTATTTCCAGGTAACTTCAGCTAGAGTTTAATAATTTCTTGTACAATTATACAAAGGGTTTCTAAATAATATCTTTACGTTAAACTGCAGTAACCAAGACATAACCGAGACATTGGCATGTTTTAATGGAATATGGTGACTACAATTATCTTACAAAGTAAGAAATTTCTTTTATATTAAAAATATTTCGTCAAACTTCAACCGGAATAATGGTAATCAATCAATCTGCCATAAAACACCCTAAACATCAACAAAATTCGGTTACAGTGCTAAAAGAAGTAAAATCATGCAAAGAAAAACCATGGTTTTGGTATGGTCACAGGAACCACATTATGATCTCTGTAATAATACATGGTTGCGACGAACAAATTTTAGTTGTTTGTAACATTACGTTGGTCACTATAAATAAATTTCGTTTAAAATTTTATCATGAAATGGTTACTATGTAAAGGGTGTTTTCTATAGAGGTATAGAACTTTAAGTTGGCATTACTTTTCAAGATGGCGACCGATTTAACAGCTGTCAACTGATTTATTCTCAGTTTGGTTTGGCAAGTTATCATGAATAGACTCACGTCTGAAAAACACTTGCAAATGGGCCCAAAACGAGATTACCGTTGTTCCCGATTTTCATAAGCGAATTTTGTTTAGCGATGAAGCGGACTTCTGGTTGAATGGCTACGTCAACAAACAAAACTGCCATATTGGGAGTGAAGGTAATCCTCAAGTGTATGTCGAAACACCGTTACATCCAGAAAAACTGATTTTTTGCCATGATTACTAACTTTTTCATTCCTGAATTGAATAACCATGATGTCCAGGAGATGTGGTTTCAACAAGACGGCGCAACATGTCACACAGCTCGTGCCACAATAGATTTATTGAAAGACACGTTTGGTGACCGCCTAATTTCACGTTTTGGACCTGTGAATTGGACTCCAAGATCTTGTGATTTAACACCGCTAGACTACTTTCTGTGGGGAAAGTAAAGTCATTGGTCTATGCGGATAAGCCACAAATGCTTGACCATTTGGAAGACAACATTCGCCGTGTTATTGCTGATATACGGCCACAAATGTTGGAAAAAGTCACCGAAAATTGGACGTCCAGATTGGACTACATCCACGCCAGCCGTGGCGGTCATATGCCCGAAATCATATTTAAAATGTAATGCCACAAGATTATCTTTCGGATAAATAAAATTCATGTCAATCGAATAATCCATCGTTGTTTTATTGCAACTTAAAGTTCTATACCTCTATAAAAAACACCCTTTACGTGGGTGGGTGCAACGAAAAATATATTTCTTTCAGTTTATATATGTAATAAAGACAAAAAGTTGCCATTTGCTATTGTTAAGTCAATTGAAAGTTTGAACATGATTCGAGTAGGGTAAGAAGTGCCGTAAATATATTGAAATTTAGCAAATTTCAATACATTTGGATTTGCGAAAACTGTATTAAAGAAATAAGTACAATAAATAAATTTTAGTAAAAAAAATACTACAAAATTATATCTACCTAAGGTAAGTAAAAAAGAGCAAATTCAAATAAAGTTTTTTTTTCATGCTTAATTAAATATAAATATGTATAAAAATTCATCAATATAATAGAAAATATAACTCTATTATATAAAGACAAACAATTATGTTCAAGGCTTCTGCGGCACCTTTGGATGTGGTTCTAACACAATAAAACTATGTAGAATAAATTCTCACATAAAAAGGCAAATTTAAATCACTATTATAATAGGTATTATAAAGAGTTATTTTTTGCCCCTATAGCTATGTATGTTCCTTCCTCGTACGTCGTTGGATTAAACTATACTATAAAATAAATAAAAAAAAAAACAAAATGTGTAAACAATTGTTTTGGGAATTATTAATTTTTCCCTGTGAAATTGAGCGCGTGGAAAATGTCTTGTCTGGATTCTCGTAAGATGTGTCCTCTCGATGTGAGACTGAAATTTATTTTTGATGTTATAACAAAATAATTCTTGCAAATAAAAAACCCACTACAAAACAAATATGTGCATCAATTCTAAACTAAAAATTTAAAAGGAAGTAATCTGTAAGAAATAGTACTCAAATCAAATACTTTTATACTTGTTGCTCTAACGGACATAGTAATATACGTTCTGTACATTCAAATGTCTATCCATAACGGTTCAGCAGATAAAGCCATATACGACAAATTACGTCACCCTTTATTTTTTTACACTAATTATTACTAACACAGCAATAAAAAGTAACGGTTCCAAATATATACAAATATATATAAACAATATCACCTAGGGGACACCCTTTAATGTAAAATTTTAAATTAAACACTTATTTTAAAGGGCAGATTCTTTGTAAATTTCAAATGTCTGTCTAAAACAGTTCAAAAGTTTGGCCATATGCATCAATTTACATCAACTATTGAGAACCCCTTTATAATTTTAAATATTTATAAATGTTATTATACGGGACATAGTAGTGGAGATTCTTTTTAAAAAAGAAAAACAAAAAATTTTTAATTTTAGCAAAACGACTTTATTGGTTTAAGGTTGGAATACAAACTGAACTTTATTTTATAATTAATAATTACAATTAACTTATTCTAGACAATAATTATGTTGATTCAGCATTATGATTTGTTTTTATTTGGTAAGTTGAACTAATTTATTGACTGTTGCAATTCCAAGAATTGCGACCGAAAAATAATAAATTTTATTGATTTTGTTTGCAATTTTGTTAACTGTTGCAATTTCAAGAATTGCGACCAAAAAATAATATTAATAATATTCCTCAATAGGATCTGTGCCTACATAGGTGTTTGGTATTGTGTAGGTGACTCGCGTGATGTTTTCCTCCAAGGCCTGAATCTAAGCGGGTTTGTCCGCATAAACTTTAGTCTTTACATATTCCCACAGGAAAAAGTCTAACGGTGTGATATCACATGATCTTGGTGGCAAATCGACCCGCCCGAAACGTGAAATTATGAGCTCACCGAAATGTTCTCTCAATAAATCCACTGATTGATGCGATGTGTGGGATTTGGCGCTGTCTAGCTGAAACCAAATGTCGCCGAGATCACGAGCTTCAATTTCAGGCATTACATAGTCGGTTATCATGGCACGATAACGGTCGTAATTGACGGTTACGTTCGCACCGGCATAATTTTTAAAGAAATATGAACCGATGATTCCACCGCCCCACAGACCACACCAAAACATTGTTTTTTCTGGATGAAGTGGTAGCACTTGAATCTCTTCAGGTTGCTCTTCGTCCCAAATGCGGTTATGTTGTTTGTTTACATACCCATTAAGCCATAAATGGAAAAGGTCGGATCTTCTTGAAACTTTTCAAGAGCCCATAGAGCGAAGCGATTCAGGCGTAAATCTTTTCATTATGAAATGCCAAACAATACTTAACAAAAGCAACATGATAGCATGACACGACTCAGACGTGATCTGTTAAAAAAAAGGCTATTGAAAATAGTACCTGGAAATGGCTCACCCTTTTTTTAAGCAAACAAACTGAAGCCAAGAAAATCACTTTATTCTGAAATTTTATTTTTTTATCTTCTATATATACAAATTAAAATAGTAAACAATTTGCTGTTTAAAGGTACTGCACTTTCCGATTTAAAAGTGATATATTTTAAACACGGTTTCGCAATAATAAGAAAATATGAATTACTTACTACCAAATAGCCAATTGAATAAAATTTGTATTTGGTTTGTATCTCTTTAAACACCTCTTATAGAGGTTTACAAAATTTTTTTGGAGTTTTAGAATTTTATATAAATTTTAGAATATTATCCAGGGATACATGTAGAACTATAAGGCCCATTATTATAACTTGCCTTTAGCTAAAGTTAGGAATTTGTTGGAGTAATAGGTAGTTTTTCGTTATAATAATGAGGATAATGCTCAGTGATATAACTTGTCCTTATAGTACATGATAGTTAAAAGTGGTTTTTAGCTCACTTTCAAGAACGAAAAACTATTTATCGCCCCAACAAAATCCTAACTTTAGCTAAAGGCAAGTTATAATAATGGCCCTAGGAGTCTTAAGAATTGGTGTGGATTACTTTCAAAATCAAAATCGAACCAAATATTGTCAGGACTCATACAATATGTGTGGGCACAGCTAGTAAATAGTATATATTTGAAAAATACAGCCCCCAAAGTTAATGGCATCTCCACGTGCGGGACCCATCGTCATAGGGGACGGACGATCCGGAGTTCTGCCTAAAAAGCCATCTGCTTTGCCTCTGTGACTTCGTAAAGATATATTTAGTGGTTCATGAGGCAACGAATAATTTCCAAAAGAAAATGTTTTTAAAAACTGTGCGTCGCCACTTGTTGGTTCTTAAGATACCCCTAAATTCACAAACGTTGCTTTTGTTTTCAATGAATTTGTGTGAAAGAATGAACTCGTGTGACATATTAGAACAGGCAGTAAATTTCAAAGTGTTTTAGATACTCTAAAATAAAAAATTGGGAATGCCAAATTTAAACTTAAAGGTGTAGTTTTAAACCTCAACGAATTTTATTATGAATAAACAAAGAAATTAAAAACAAGACATTTTATTTACCAAATGCGAAAACATAAAGGGTTAATTACACTGTGCAGAAAAAAAATTATGTTTTCCTTTAAAAATAATGTGATGAGTGGCGGAATTTTACGTGCTTATTGAGAATATAATTTTTTATACCCTTCACCACAGGTGGAAAGGGTATATATAAGTTTGTCATTCCGTGTGTAATTTCTACATAGTTTCGAAAATTTTGGTATTGCAACTCAGCAACATCGGATCATTCCTTTGGAGGCTACGGGCCAAAAACCACGCCCACCTATATTTTTTTTACGTTTTTTTTAATTTTTTTCGGCTTTAATGATTCTGTTTTGCCTTTTTTTGTCAAATAAATATTAGACTGCGACAGGTAGATCGCAAGGAGTGCATACAGATTTCGGGGGATCAATAACCCCCTGCGAGGGGCGATTTTTGTTTGTTTTTAGATTGGTAGGGTTTTTCTGCCTTGATTTGTATTAGAGACCTTAATAGAAAGCAATACGTATAGAGGTAGCCAATGGACCCACAGGGTACCCACTGATAAATAGGAGCAGTTAAAAGGACCCCCAATGTGTCAATATGAAGAAATTTTTTTTTTGTAAGGATTTTTTTTGCTTTAGTCTGACCATTCTAACTCAATATAGACTGCAGATAGGTCATAAATTTAACAAAAAAATTTCAATCAAATTTTTGAAAAAAAAATTTTAAAATTTTTTTTTTAAAAATATTTACAAAGCATTTTCAAAAAAAAAAAGATATTTTACAGAAAAATATTCGAAAAAAAATTTTTTTTAAAAATTTTCAAAAAAATTTTTAGACTCAATTTTCGAAAAATTAAAACAAAAATTTCAATATTTCTCTGAAAATTAATATTATGATTGTAACATAACATATTTTTAATATTAAAAATATACATATGTATGTATGATATAGAGTAACATATTTTTTATACCCTTCACCACAGGTGGAAAGGGTATATATAAGTTTGTCATTCCGTGTGTAATTTCTACAATATTCATTTCCGACCCCATAAAGTATATATATTCTGGATCCTTATACATAGAGAAGTTGATTAAGCGATGTCCGTCTGTCCGTCTGTCCGTCTGTCCGTCTGTCCGTGTTAGTGTGGTAATGTCATTTACCAAGGCACCAGAAGAGATACAAAAAATTTAAGCACACCAATCTGTCAGGCATGGTTTCGAAAATTTTGGTATTGCAATTCAGCAACATCGGATCATTTCTTTGGAGGCTGCGGGCCAAAAACCACGCCCACCTACATTTTTTTCACGTTTGTTCAGGTTTTTTTTTAATTTTTTTCAGCTTTAATGATTCTAATTTGCCTTTTTTTCTCAAATAAATATTAGACTGCGACAGGTAGATCGCAAGGAGTGCATACAGATCTCGGGGGATCAATAACCCCCTGCGAGGGGCGATTTTTGTTTGTTTTTAGATTGGTAGGGTTTTTCTGCTTTGATTTGTATTAGTGACCTTAATAGAAAGCAATACACATAGAGGTAGCCAATGGACCTACAGGGTACCCACTGATAAATAGGAGCAGTTAAAAGGACCCCCCATGTGTCAATATGAGGAAATTTTTTTTTGTAAGGATTTTTTTTTTTTGCTTTAGTCTGACCATTCTAACTCAATATAGATTGGAGAAAGGTCCAAAATTTAACAAAAAAATTTCAATCAAATTTTTAAAAAAAAATTTAAAAAAAAAATTTAAAAAAAAAATTTTAAAATTTGTGTTCAAAAATATTTACAAAAAAATTTACAAAGCATTTTCAAAAAGATATTTTACAGAAAAATATTCGAAAAAAATTTTTTTTTAAAAATTTTCCAAAAAATTTTCAAATAAAATTTTACAAAAAATTTTTAAAAAAATATTTTTACAAAAAATTTTTACACACAATTTTCGAAAAATTAAAACAAATATTTCAATATTTCTTTGAAAATGAAAATCATGACTGTAACATAAAATATATTTAATATTAAGAATATACATATGTATGTATGTATGTATGTATGTATGTATGTGTGTATATAGAGTAACATATTTTTTTAAATGCGTTTGATTTTTTAATATATGATATGTTTTAAAACCTAGGTGCATTAAACACATAGACATTATCAGAATATCGACTACAAACTGTCAAAAATGAAACGTTGTGGCTGTCGTCAACTTAGGCTAATTTCTATTTTATTCAACAAAAGAAAATGTCACAAAATTGTAAATTGCAAATTCATATATAAACAAAAAGTTTTGGAGGAAATATTTATAATTTTTTGAAAAAGTTTTTTAATTTTATAAAAGCAAAATAAGTATTTCTGCAACAATGTCAGAGTTTACGATGTAGCTGTCGGCTTCAATATCATTAAGTAGCTGACAACATGGCGACAATTGTAGCAAACGAATTTTGTTTTCATTTGTCTTCTATTTTTTTAACTCATGAATAATGATTTTTTCTCATACGAATTTATTTAAGTAAAGAGTCAACAATATGGATAATGCTGTACATGTGTGTATAAATCAAATCACCGTGGTGAAGGGTATAGAAGATTCGGCACGGCAGAATATAGCACTTTTACTTGTTTTCTAGATATTTTGAATGGGCGATACATATTTCATCAACGACCATAAAATTGCAATCCAACAATTAACTAATTTTAATTAAAAATTCAATTGCCTTATTTCGCTTATTTAGCTCCCTTATTTAAAACTAGCTGTACCCACACATGTTGTGTGCGTCCCGACAGTATTTTTTAGATTTTGCTTTGAAAGTAACCCACACCAAATTTTAAGTCTATTTGCGCTTTATACCCATCCTTTGATAAAATTCTAAAAATTATTGTAAATCTCTGTAAAAGATGTTTAAGATATTTTAATGACAATGTAATTCCACAAAGTAAAAATACAAATCAAATACAAATTTTATTCAATTGGCTATTTGGCAGTAAATATATACTAATAGTACCTAATTTCCGTCTATCTGTCTGTCTGCTTTTTATTCTTGTTCGCATCATGTTAAAACTACTGCATGGATTTTAACAAAATTTTGTGAGGAGGTACCTTAGCATCCTGGTTATAATATAGGATACTTTTTTCCGCAAAAATAACTTATTTCCAGGTAACTTCAGCTAGAGTTTAATAATTTCTTGTACAATTATACAAAGGGTTTCTAAATAATATCTTTACGTTAAACTGCAGTAACCAAGACATAACCGAGACATTGGCATGTTTTAATGGAATATGGTGACTACAATTATCTTACAAAGTAAGAAATTTCTTTTATATTAAAAATATTTCGTCAAACTTCAACCGGAATAATGGTAATCAATCAATCTGCCATAAAACACCCTAAACATCAACAAAATTCGGTTACAGTGCTAAAAGAAGTAAAATCATGCAAAGAAAAACCATGGTTTTGGTATGGTCACAGGAACCACATTATGATCTCTGTAATAATACATGGTTGCGACGAACAAATTTTAGTTGTTTGTAACATTACGTTGGTCACTATAAATAAATTTCGTTTAAAATTTTATCATGAAATGGTTACTATGTAAAGGGTGTTTTCTATAGAGGTATAGAACTTTAAGTTGGCATTACTTTTCAAGATGGCGACCGATTTAACAGCTGTCAACTGATTTATTCTCAGTTTGGTTTGGCAAGTTATCATGAATAGACTCACGTCTGAAAAACACTTGCAAATGGGCCCAAAACGAGATTACCGTTGTTCCCGATTTTCATAAGCGAATTTTGTTTAGCGATGAAGCGGACTTCTGGTTGAATGGCTACGTCAACAAACAAAACTGCCATATTGGGAGTGAAGGTAATCCTCAAGTGTATGTCGAAACACCGTTACATCCAGAAAAACTGATTTTTTGCCATGATTACTAACTTTTTCATTCCTGAATTGAATAACCATGATGTCCAGGAGATGTGGTTTCAACAAGACGGCGCAACATGTCACACAGCTCGTGCCACAATAGATTTATTGAAAGACACGTTTGGTGACCGCCTAATTTCACGTTTTGGACCTGTGAATTGGACTCCAAGATCTTGTGATTTAACACCGCTAGACTACTTTCTGTGGGGAAAGTAAAGTCATTGGTCTATGCGGATAAGCCACAAATGCTTGACCATTTGGAAGACAACATTCGCCGTGTTATTGCTGATATACGGCCACAAATGTTGGAAAAAGTCACCGAAAATTGGACGTCCAGATTGGACTACATCCACGCCAGCCGTGGCGGTCATATGCCCGAAATCATATTTAAAATGTAATGCCACAAGATTATCTTTCGGATAAATAAAATTCATGTCAATCGAATAATCCATCGTTGTTTTATTGCAACTTAAAGTTCTATACCTCTATAAAAAACACCCTTTACGTGGGTGGGTGCAACGAAAAATATATTTCTTTCAGTTTATATATGTAATAAAGACAAAAAGTTGCCATTTGCTATTGTTAAGTCAATTGAAAGTTTGAACATGATTCGAGTAGGGTAAGAAGTGCCGTAAATATATTGAAATTTAGCAAATTTCAATACATTTGGATTTGCGAAAACTGTATTAAAGAAATAAGTACAATAAATAAATTTTAGTAAAAAAAATACTACAAAATTATATCTACCTAAGGTAAGTAAAAAAGAGCAAATTCAAATAAAGTTTTTTTTTCATGCTTAATTAAATATAAATATGTATAAAAATTCATCAATATAATAGAAAATATAACTCTATTATATAAAGACAAACAATTATGTTCAAGGCTTCTGCGGCACCTTTGGATGTGGTTCTAACACAATAAAACTATGTAGAATAAATTCTCACATAAAAAGGCAAATTTAAATCACTATTATAATAGGTATTATAAAGAGTTATTTTTTGCCCCTATAGCTATGTATGTTCCTTCCTCGTACGTCGTTGGATTAAACTATACTATAAAATAAATAAAAAAAAAAACAAAATGTGTAAACAATTGTTTTGGGAATTATTAATTTTTCCCTGTGAAATTGAGCGCGTGGCAAATGTCTTGTCTGGATTCTCGCAAGATGTGTCCTCTCGATGTGAGACTGAAATTTATTTTTGATGTTATAACAAAATAATTCTTGCAAATAAAAAACCCACTACAAAACAAATATGTGCATCAATTCTAAACTAAAAATTTAAAAGGAAGTAATCTGTAAGAAATAGTACTCAAATCAAATACTTTTATACTTGTTGCTCTAACGGACATAGTAATATACGTTCTGTACATTCAAATGTCTATCCATAACGGTTCAGCAGATAAAGCCATATACGACAAATTACGTCACCCTTTATTTTTTTACACTAATTATTACTAACACAGCAATAAAAAGTAACGGTTCCAAATATATACAAATATATATAAACAATATCACCTAGGGGACACCCTTTAATGTAAAATTTTAAATTAAACACTTATTTTAAAGGGCAGATTCTTTGTAAATTTCAAATGTCTGTCTAAAACAGTTCAAAAGTTTGGCCATATGCATCAATTTACATCAACTATTGAGAACCCCTTTATAATTTTAAATATTTATAAATGTTATTATACGGGACATAGTAGTGGAGATTCTGTCTAATTTTCAAGTGTTTTTCCATAAGAGTTCAAAAGATAAGGCTAGATAGGTAAAATTATGTCAATTATGGGGACACCCTTAAGTTCCAAATTTAAATTATATACTTGACGTTTTAATAGGACTTAGACATACAGGTTCTTTGTAAATTTCAACCGTCTCTCTGTTACGCTTCAAAAGTTTTGCAATATACTTCCCCAATAGTTGATTGGGACACCCTTTAACTTCTAATTATAAATATTTAATTTCTGATTTTAAATATTGGACATTCTGTCCAATTTTCAAGTGATTGTCTACTATGGTTCAAATGGTTCATATATTTAAATTGACGTCATATATGGGGACACCCTTTAATTTTTAAGTTTATTTTTTCTGTTATTTCTGTTATTGCCAGCTATAGTGATATGCAGTTTTTTTAAATTTTAAAAGGGTACTCTTTACGGTTCATAATACACGTAAAAAACACGTATGTTGTATGGGGACACCCTTTAATTTTCAAAATTCTGAACTTCTTTTAAAATGGGACCAATCTGTAAGCCTTTCCTTTATAATAAAAAAATTTAAAATCGGATAAAAAATGACTGAGTTCTGCAGGCACAAACATAAAAAAGCAACATTCAGACGAATTGATAACCTCCTTCTTTTTTTTAAGTCGGTTAAAAAATAAAACATCGACGTCCTAAAAGTCTATAGAAACTTTTTTGGGTTCCGGGGCACGCGGGAGTGCCTGGAAATGAAACTGCGGACGAACTTGTTAGATCTAGATCAGGAGATAGATCAACAAGTTGGCGTTCCGCTAAGTTCATGTAAAGACAATTTCCAGCAGGAACTACTGGGGGCTGCGCAAACCAGATGGTCGAACGAGCCCTGCACCTGCACGATCTCGAGGCTTTTATGGTCTCAGTATGATTACAAGCGAACAGCAATCCTACTGAGAACCCCTCGAATACAGATTGGCAAACTAGTGACTGTGCTAACAGGGCACTGCGCTATGTGCACACGCTAGGAGATTAAATCTTCCATACAATGACTTCTGTAGAAGTTGTCAGGACGAGGAGGAGGAAGAGACGGTGAAGCACCTCCTCTGTCACTGCTCAGCCCTATCCACGGAAAGGGCGGCGCTGCTTGGCAGCCCGATAATGCAACCCCTTGCAGACCTATCGGTTTGGGATATTAAAAGGATAAATTAATTTTTCCGGATTTCTGGATGGTTTTTGCACCCAACATAAAGTGTGGTCCAGCAGGTATCTTTCAGCTCATCCCTCTTTCGGGCGTCACAACGGGACCAAAAGGACCCAAGTGAGTTGGTTCTCCTCTACACGAAGCCGGCGAACCGTGCAACCTAACCTAACCTACAGATATTTAGAAAATGAAATTGATCGATGATGTAATTTACGAGGTTTATGATAAAGTAATAAGCCGCAGCTAGGGAGATTTTAAGATTAAAGGTGTGAGTACCTCAGCGGAAGAAGCTAACAAAGGCACCGACGCAACCGTTGAGACAGGCGTTGTTCTCAACATCTTTACTGATGAATCCATGGACTGCAATGGATGCTAAAGTGTGCGATAGTGGTGTGATATGCATGTATAAGGCCTAAGTTTTGAACCATAATATATAGAATTTTGAAATTTTCACAGATAGGGTATTATGACCCCTACAGAAAATAATAAAAATTAAATGGTTTTCCGGCAGTGATGTGATAATCATATATAACGTCTTATTTCTTGAACCGTAATAGGTAGACTTAAATGTTTATACAAAAAATATGTTGCCACGGTCAATATGACAATTACTAAAAAGTAAAGGGTGTTTTGACAGTGACATATTCTTCACGTATATTGACTGATTTCTTTAATCGTAATATGTAGACTTTTGATATACTTATAGAAAGGGAATTGCCATGGTCACTATAATAAATAATAAAATTAAAGGGTGTTCCCACAGTGATATGAGTTTTACGTAAATAGCCTTATTTTATAAACTGTAATAGATAGACTCTTGAAATTTTTACAGTAGATGTGTTACTTCGACCGCTATAACAATTACTAAAAATTTAAATTAGCGACATGCTTTTCACGAATATTACCTTAGTTTTTGAACGACAATGGGTAGGCTCCTGATATTTTTATAAAAAGTGTATTACCATGGCCGCTATAAGAACAATTACTAAAATTTAAAGGGTGTTCCAATAATGATGCAATTACTGCGAATAAGACTTTAATTTTAAAATTACAGGGTGCCGTATAAGGCATAAAAAAATGAACAACTTGAATTTTTAAAGTCCTACTAAACATAGTACGGAACCCTACGTGTGAGAGACTAACTCGCACTTGACTGATTTATTTTATGAACGGCGATGGTAAACAAAATAGCTACATATAGTTCTAATTATCTATTTGAGAGTGTACAAGTTTAAATACTTTTGGTACAATTTTAATGAACGCTGCACTTTTTGAACAAACAGAAACAACTGTGTTAAACGAAAACTTAATATTCAGTCACTCAAAAAATATTTTCATAAGAGCCAAGTTTTTGAAGTAAAATTTTAAACTCAAACCTAATAATGCATATAAAAACATATATTTTTGCAAAATTTAACTCACTGTATACATTTGTACATAAAAATAAGCCAATAAAACTGGTTTCCCTTGGCAACATATCAAATTATTTAACAGACCGTTAAACACACGTACATTTCAAAATACTAAACAAGACAAAATTTTATGCAAATTTAAATTTTAAATTTTATTTTCAAACACAAAAGTTTTAATATAATTTCATAATAAATATTAAATATATTGCAACATATATAAACAATCATTTGTTTCTATATGTTGCAAGAAATTTAATTAAAAACTTTTAATACAAAAAGTTTGATTTTTTTTTAAATTGTGATATTTGTGACACGTGGGGACACTGGGTTTAGTTGAAATTTTAAAAACATTTTGTTGAGCTGACATTGCTTCAAGCATTTTCTAATAGTAAAAAAAACATATTTTTAAATTATTTAATCACAGAAAAAAATATTAGTATCATAAGTATCATACTGAAATTCAATAAAACTTTTAATTGACTAAATTAATAATTTAATTGAACAAAAACAAAAAACAAACAAGTAAAAGTGCTATATTCTGCCGTGCCGAATCTTCTATACCCTTCACCACCGTGATTTGATTTATACACACATGTACAGCATTATCCATATTGTTGACTCTTTACTTAAATAAATTCGTATGAGAAAAAAATCATTATTCATGAGTTAAAAAAATAGAAGACAAATGAAAACAAAATTCGTTTGCTACAATTGTCGCCATGTTGTCAGCTACTTAATGATATTGAAGCCGACAGCTACATCGTAAACTCTGACATTGTTGCAGAAATACTTATTTTGCTTTTATAAAATTAAAAAACTTTTTCAAAAAATTATAAATATTTCCTCCAAAACTTTTTGTTTATATATGAATTTGCAACTTACAATTTTGTGACATTTTTTTTTGTTGAATAAAATAGAAATTAGCCTAAGTTGACGACAGCCACAACGTTTCATTTTTGACAGTTTGTAGTCGGTATTCTGATAATGTCGATGTGTTTAATGCACCTAGGTTTTAAAACATATCATATATTAAAAAATCAAACGCATTTAAAAGAATATGTTACTCTATATACACACATACATACATACATATGTATATTCTTAATATTAAATATATTTTATGTTACAGTCATGATTTTCATTTTCAAAGAAATATTGAAATTTTTGTTTTAATTTTTCGAAAATTGTGTGTAAAAATTTTTTGTAAAAATATTTTTTTAAAAATTTTTTCTAAAATTTTATTCGAAAATTTTTAAAAAAAAATTTTTTTCGAATATTTTTCTGTAAAATATCTTTTTGAAAATGCTTTGTAAATTTTTTTGTAAATATTTTTGAAAACAAATTTTTAAATTTTTTTAAATTTTTTTTTAAAAATTTGATTGAAATTTTTTTGTTAAATTTTGGACCTTTCTCCAATCTATATTGAGTTAGAATGGTCAGACTAAAGCAAAAAAAAATCATTACAAAAAAAAATTTCCTCATATTGACACATGGGGGGTCCTTTTAACTGCTCCTATTTATCAGTGGGTAGCCTGTGGGTCCATTGGCTACCTCTATGTGTATTGCTTTCTATTAAGGTCACTAATACAAATCAAAGCAGAAAAACCCTACCAATCTAAAAACAAACAAAAATCGCCCCTCGCAGGGGGTTATTGATCCCCCGAGATCTGTATGCACTCCTTGCGATCTACCTGTCGCAGTCTAATATTTATTTGACAAAAAAGGCAAAACAGAATCATTAAAGCTATAAAAAATTAAAAAAAAAACCTGAACAAACGTGAAAAAATATAGCCTCCAAAGGAATGATCCGATGTTGCTGAATTGCAATACCAAAATTTTCGAAACTATGCCTGACAGATTGGTGTGCTTAAATTTTTTGTATCTCTTCTGGTGCGTTGGTAAATGACATTACCACACTAACACGGACAGACGGACGGACGGACAGATGGACAGACGGACATCGCTTAATCAACTTCTCTATGTATAAGGATCCAGAATATATATACTTTATGGGGTCGGAAATGAATATTGTAGAAATTACACACGGAATGACAAACTTATATATACCCTTTCCACCTGTGGTGAAGGGTATAAAAAATATGTTACTCTATATCATACATACATATGTATATTTTTAATATTAAAAATATGTTATGTTACACTCATAATATTAATTTTCAGAGAAATATTGAAATTTTTGTTTTAATTTTTCGAAAATTGAGTCTAAAAATTTTTTGTAAAAATATTTTTTTAAAAATTTTTTAGTGAAATTTTATTCGAAAATTTTTTTGAAAATTTTTAAAAAAAAATTTTTTTCGAATATTTTTCTGTAAAATATCTTTTTGTTTTAAAAATGCTTTGTAAATATTTTTGAAAAAAAATTTAAAAATTTTTTTTTCAAAAATTTGATTGAAATTTTTTTGTTAAATTTAGGACCTATCTGCAGTCTATATTGAGTTAGAATGGTCCGACTGAAGCAAAAAAAAAAATCCTTACAAAAAAAAAAAATTTCTTCATATTGACACATGGGGGGTCCTTTTAACTGCTCCTATTTATCAGTGGGTACCCTGTGGGTCCATTGGCTACCTCTATGCGTATTGCTTTCTATTAAGGTCTCTAATACAAATCAAAGCAGAAAAACCCTACCAATCTAAAAACAAACAAAAATCACCCCTCGCAGGGGGTTATTGATCCCCCGAGATCTGTATGCACTCCTTGCGATCTACCTGTCGCAGTCTAATATTTATTTGACAAAAAAAGGCAAAACAGAATCATTAAAGCCGAAAAAAAATTAAAAAAAACGTAAAAAAATATAGGTGGGCGTGGTTTTTAGCCCGTAGCGTCCAAAGGAATGATCCGATGTTGCTGAATTGCAATACCAAAATTTTCGAAACTATGCCTGACAGATTGGTGTGCTTATATTTTTTGTATCTCTTCTGGTGCCTTGGCAAATGACATTACCACACTAACACGGACAGACGGACGGACGGACAGACGGACAGACGGACATCGCTTAATCAACTTCTCTATGTATAAGGATCCAGAATATTAATACTTTATGGGGTCGGAAATGAATATTGTAGAAATTACACACGGAATGACAAACTTATATATACCCTTTCCACCTGTGGTGAAGGGTATAAAAAAGGGTTAAGATTTTACTGTTTTATTTTTGTTATACTAGTAATAATAGTGGTACTTTATTCAATAAATTTGTTAATTAAAATTAATTTGATTGTATCTCTATGTAAACTTACGAATAACAGCAAAAAAGAAAACCCAGAAAAAATAAGGATTAAAAATAAGATTAACAAGTAAAAGTGCTATATTCGGCCATGCCGAATCTTCTATACCCTTCACCACGGTGATTTTATTTATACAGACATGTACAGCATTATCCATATTGTTGACTCTTTACTTAAATAAATTCGTATGAGAAAAAATCATTATTTATGAGTTAAAAAAATAGAGGAAAAATGAAACAAATTCCGTTTGCTACAATTATCGCCGTATTGTCAGCTACTTAATAATATTGAAGCCGACAGCTACATCATAAACTCTGACATTGTTGTAGAAATACTTATTTTGCTTTTATAAAATTAAGTAACTTTTTCAAAAAATTATAATTATTTCCTTCAAAACTTTTTGTTTGTATATGAATTTGAAATTTACAATTTTGTGACATTTTCTTTTGTTGAATAAAATAGAAATTAGCCTAAGTTGACGACAGCCACAACGGTAGCCGTGTAGGCATGTAGCTTTGCTGACTTCAAAATAATCGTTTTTTTTTACAGTTTGTAGTCGGTATCCTGATGATGTCTATGTGTTTAATGCACCTAGGTTTTAAAACAGAGATATCATCTATTTAAAAATCAAACGCATTTAAAACAAGTAAAAGTGCTATATTCGGCCGTGCCGAATCTTCTATACCCTTCACCACGGTGATTTTATTTATACAGACATGTACAGCATTGTCCATATTGTTGACTCTTTACTTAAATAAATTTGTATAAGAAAAAATCATTATTCATAAGTTAAAAAAATAGAAGACAAATGAAAACAAATTCCGTTTGCTACAATTGTCGCCGTGTTGTCAGCTACTTAATGATATTGAAGACGACAGCTACATCGTAAACTCTGACATTGTTGTAGAAATACTTATGTTGCTTTTATAAAATTAAATAACTTTTTCAAAAAATTATAAATATTTCCTCCAAAACTTTTTGTTTATATATGAATTTGCAATTTACAATTTTGTGACATTTTCTTTTGTTGAATAAAATAGAAATTAGCCTGAGATGACGACAGCCACAACGTTTCATTTTTGTAGTCGGTATTCTGATGATGTCTATGTATTTAATGCACCTAGGTTTTAAAACAGAGATATCATATATTAAAAAATCAAAAGCATTAAAAACAAGTAAAAGTGCTATATTCGGCCGTGCCGAATCTTCTATACCCTTCACCACGGTGATTTTATTTATACAGACATGTACAGCATTATCCATATTGTTGACTCTTTACTTAAATAAAGTCGTATGAGAAAAAATCATTATTCATGAGTTAAAGAAATAGAAGACAAATTCCGTTTGCTACAATTGTCGCCGTGTTGTCAGCTACTTAATGATATTGAAGGCGACAGCTACATCGTAAACTCTGACATTGTTGTAGAAATACTTATTTTGCTGTTATAAAATAAAATAACTTTTTCAAAAAATTATAAATATTTCCTCCAATGCTTTTTGTTTGAATATGAATTTGTAATTTACAATTTTGTGAGATTTTCTTCTGTTGAATAAAATAGAAATTAGTCTAAGTTGACGATAGCCACAACGGTGGCCGTCTAGCCATGTAGCTTTGCTGACTTCAAAATATTCGTTTTATTTTGGACAGTTTGTAGTCGGTATCCTGATGATGTCTATGTGTTTAATGCACCTAGGTTTTAAAACAGAGATATCATCTATTTAAAAATCAAACGCATTTAAAAAAATCAAACGCATTTAAAACAAGTAAAAGTGCTATATTCGGCCGTGCCGAATCTTCTATACCCTTCACCACGGTGATTTTATTTATACAGACATGTACAGCATTATCCATATTGTTGACTCTTTACTTAAATAAATTCGTATGAGAAAAAATCATTATTCATAAGTTAAAAAATAGAAGACAAATGAAAACAAATTCCATTTGCTACAATTGTCGCCGTGTTGTCAGCTACTTAATGATATAGAAGACGACAGCTACATCGTAAACTCTGACATTGTGGTAGAAATACTTATTTTGATTTTATAAAATTAAATAACTTTTTCAAAAAATTATAAATATTTCCTCCAGAACTTTTTGTTTATATATGAATTTGCAATTTACAATTTTGTGACATTTTCTTTTGTTGAATAAAATAGAAATTAGCCTAAGTTGACGACAGCCACAACGTTTCATTTTTGACAGTTTGTAGTCGGTATTCTGATGATGTCTATGTGTTTAATGCACCTAGGTTTTAAAACAGAGATATCATATATTAAAAAATCAAACGCATTTAAAAAAATATGTTACTCTATATACACACATACATACATATGTATATTCTTAATATTAAATATATGTTACAGTCATGATTTTCATTTTCAAAGAAATATTGAAATTTTTGTTTTAATTTTTCGAAAATTGTGTGTAAAAATTTTTTGTAAAAATATTTTTTTAAAAATTTTTTGTAAAATTTTATTCGAAAATTTTTTGGAAAATTTTTTAAAAAAATTTTTTTTCGAATATTTTTCTGTAAAATATCTTTTTGGAAATGCTTTGTAAATTTTTTTGTAAATATTTTTTTAAAAAATTTTAAAATTTTTTTTTAAAAATTAAAAAAAATTTTTTTTTTTAAAAATTCGATTGAAATTTTTTTGTTAAATTTTGGACCTTTCTCCAATCTATATTGAGTTAGAATGGTCAGACTAAAGCAAAATAAAAATCCTTACAAAAAAAAAATTTCCTCATATTGACACATGGGGGGTCCTTTTAACTGCTCCTATTTATTAGTGGGTACCCTGTGGGTCCATTGGCTACCTCTATGTGTATTGCTTTCTATTAAGGTCACTAATACAAATCAAAGCAGAAAAACCCTACCAATCTAAAAACAAACAAAAATCGCTCCTCGCAGGGGGTTATTGATCCCCCGTGATCTGTATGCATTCCTTGCGATCTACCTGTCGCAGTCTAATATTTATTTGAGAAGAAAAAGGCAAAACAGAATCATTAAAGCTGAAAAAATTTAAAAAAAAAACCTGAAAAAACGTGAAAAAAATATAGGTGGGCGTGGTTTTTGGCCCGCAGCCTCCAAAGGAATGATCCGATGTTGCTGAATTGCAATACCAAAATTTTCGAAACTATGCCTGACAGATTGGTGTGCTTAAATTTTTTGTATCTCTTCTGGTGCCTTGGTAAACGACATTACCACGCTAACACGGACAGACGGACAGACGGACAGACGGACAGACGGACATCGCTTAATCAACTTCTCTATGTATAAGGATCCAGAATATATATACTTTATGGGGTCGGAAATGAATATTGTAGAAATTACACACGGAATGACAAACTTATATATACCCTTTCCACCTGTGGTGAAGGGTATAAAAATATGTTACTCTATATACACACATACATATGTATATTCTTATATATTATGTTATAGTCATGATTTTCATTTTCAAAGAAATATTAAAATTTTTATTTTAATTTTTCGAATATTTTTCTGTAAAATATCTTTTTGAAAATGTATTGTAAATTTTTTTGTAACTATTTTTGAAAAAAAATTAAAAAATTTGATTGAAAATTTTTTTTTGTTAAATTTAGGACCTTTCAGCAGTCTATATTGAGTTAGAATGGTCAGACTAAAGCAAAAAGAAATACTTCCAAAAAAAAAAATTCATCATATTGACACATGGGGGGTCCTTTTAACTGCTCCTATTTGTCAGTGGGTACCCTGTGGGTCCATTGGCTACCTCTATGCGTATTGCTTTCTAGGGTCTCTAATACAAATCAAAGCAGAAAAACCCTATCAATCTAAAAACAAACAAAAATCAAAAATCAAAACAAAATTATTCGAAAGATCAATACGTGACATTAACATTTGAAAATGATTTCGGGCATAAGGGCACCGCGGCTGTTCTTGACGAAGCGCATTCTGGACGTCCAATTTTGGGCCACTTTTTCGAGCACTGCTGGACGTATGTCACGAATAACACGAACAATGCTGTCCTCCAAGGCGTCAATTGTTGCTGGTTTATCAGCATAAACCAGTGACTTCACGTAGCCCCACAGGAAATAATCGAGAGGTGTCAAATCGCACGACCTTGGAGGCCAATTGACAGGTCCATTTCTCGAAATCAACTTATCGCCAAATTTTTATTTCAATAAGTCGATGGTTGCGTTCGCCGTATGGCACGTAGCGCTATCCTGTTGAAACCACATCTCCTCCAGATCAATGTCATCCATATTTTCAAACAAAAAATCATTGATCATGGTGCGGTAACGATCTCCATTGACCGTAACGCGAGCTCCGGCCTCATTTTTGAAGAAATAAGGTCCGATGATGCCACCAGCGTGAAATCCGCACCAAACGGTGCATTTTTCTGGATGTAATGGAGTCTGTAGGGTCTCTTGTGGATTGGTCTCACTCCATATGCGGCAATTTTGCTTATTAACAAACCCGTTAAGCCAAAAATGCGCCTCATCGCTGAACACAATTTTGCGATAAAACAACGGGTCAGTTGCCAACTGCTCTAGAGCCCAATCGGCGAAAGAACGACGCATATAATGGTCTCGTGGCTTCAATTCCTGCACCAGCTGGATCTTATACGGTTGCAGGCCGAGATCTTTGCGCAAAATTTTCCACGTAGTGGACGGACAGAGCCCCAATTCCTGCGACCGACGACGAATCGATAAATTTGGATCTTCTTCCACACTTTCGTTTACAGCGGCGATATTCTCTTCAGTACGCACATTCCTTCGACGTGTTGGTGTTATTGCATCCTCTAGAGAGTATGTGGTACGAAATCTATCCACAGTTCGACGAATGGCTTGTTCAGATGGACGATTATGTAAGCCATAAAAATGACGAAGTCGTCTATAAGTTGCGCGAATCGACGACTGATTTTCAAAGTAAATTTGGATAATTTCGTAGCGTTGTTCAAGCGTGAGTCTATTCATGATGATTTGTCAGAGTATACTGAAACAAATAAAAAAAAAAAATGTTTCATCAAAATTTAATTTTTTGTGTTACTTTTTACAATTTAAAGTTCTATCTAGCTTAAAAAAACACCTTTTATATTTTTAATATTAAATATATGTTATGTTACAGTCATGATTTTGATTTTCAAAGAAATATAGAAATTTTTCGAAAATAGTGTGTAAAAATTTTTTGTAAAAATATTTTTTTAAAGATTTTTTGTAAAATTTTATTCGAAAATTTTTTGGAAAATTAAAAAAAAAAATTTTTCGGATATTTTTCTGTAAAATATCTTTTTAAAAAATTTAATTAAAAAATTTAAAATTTTTTTTTTTTAATTTTATTGAAATTTTATTGTTAAATTTAGAACCTTTCTGCAATCTATATTGAGTTAGAATGGTCAGGAAAAAGAAATCCTTACAAAAAAAAAATATCCTCATATTGACACATGGAGGGTCCTTTTAACTGCTCCTATTTATCAGTGGGTACCCTGTGGGTCCATTGGCTACCTCTATGTGTATTGCTTTCTATTAAGTTCTCTAATACAAATCAAAGCAGAAAAACCCTACCAATCTAAAAACAAACAAATATCGCCCCTCGCAGGGGGTTATTGATCCCCCGAGATCTGTATGCACTCCTTACGATCTTCCTGTCGCAGTCTAATATTTATTTGACAAAAAAGGCAAAACAGAATCATTAAAGCCGAAAAAAATTTAAAAAAAAACGTAAAAAAATATACGTGGGCGTGGTTTTTGGCCAGCAGCCTCCAAAGGAATGATTCGATGTTGCTGAGTTGCAATACCAGAATTTTCGAAACTATGCCTGACAGATTGGTGTACTTAAATTTTTTGTATCTCTTCTGGTGCCTTGGCAAATGACATTACAACACTAACACGGACAGACGGACATCGCTTAATCAACTTCTCTATGTATAAGGATCCAGAATATATATACTTTATGGGGTCGGAAATGAATGTTGTAGAAATTACACACGGAATGACAAACTTATATATACCCCTTCCACCTGTGGTGAAGGGTATAAAAACAGAAACACTTCCGGAATTTTGCTGTCAACAAATTCTTTTAACATACTAAGATAATATGAAAAAAATGCGATGGATATGGAACTGAAAGATAATCAGTAATTTGTATGTTCGATGAAATAAAATAATTTTTGCATTAATTCAGTTAGAATTTAATTCTATTCCTCCAAAATTACAGTCTTTAACTCATCTTGGCTTTTGGAATGCCTCGTCGGAATGTTTTTTCAAGACAAGTTCACTAATTTTAAACTGAATAGATAAGTCAGGACTCTGAGCTGGAGTATACAGTACTTTGCCACAGATTTAGAAAATCACGTCCTTACCAGAAGAGCCTTATTTTCCGACTTTCTAACACTTTTTGGGGTTTTCCCCAAACTCTATTGGGCCCTCCATAATACATACGAAACATATTGATATCTTTGTTATGTATAAAGACATCCTAGTAGTCGACAGGTTTGGAAATATGCGTTACAGCAAGGAACAATCGCCTTTTCTTGTGTTGCATTGTAAGCAATGGTTTCTTTCGAGCAACATTTGAGAATACCTGTTCTACTAAAAGACTTGCCTTACCATTTCGTGGGAAACTGTCACGCTACATTCTTCACTTAGTTAACTTTAAAGTATTCATGTAGATACCAAAGTGTTTTCGTCTACCTTCTTCCTTACAACACGTTCTGTTCTCTCCAAGAACTTGCGAGGGTGGCTAGTTGAAAGTTCTAATGTGAAACTATTTTGATTTTTATTGCGACTTAAAATATCGCAAATAGTTAGCCTTGTTATTGAACATATTTCAGACAATTCTTGCACAGTTTAACCAATCGCGAGATTATAATAAACCAGTTGAATCAGATCAGTCGATGTTATTTTACAAGGCATTTTAAATTCTCGTTTTAACACGTTTTTTTAGGAAAAGTAAATAAAATTTTCAGTAAAACAATTCTTTGGTCACTCGACTTTCGAAAAAATATGGTTGACCAATAAAAATTAACATTAATATAAAAATAACAGCAAGTACAAAAATTGTAAAAACAATTACTTGACAACTCAATTTTGGTGTTTCTTTTGTTTTTCTTCCTTTTCTTAGTTATAATTGCGGGTTTTTTTCTATTTTCTTGTTTTTGTTTGTTAGTAAATATATAGATAAAATGGAATTAGTATAAAACATTAATTAAATCATTAAAAACACACTATGCCTTTATGATAAAAGCCAAAAACAAAGCATTTTTCGTTATGAAAAAAGAATTCCTTGACAGCCTGTATGTACGTTTGTAAATTTTTTTTTGATTAAGAAAATATAAAATCAATATTAAATAAATAAAATGGTTGATGAAAATTGTGGTGCAAATAAGACTGTGTGTGCTTAAAAATCGGTTTGGAAATAAAATAATGGTTTATTATTGAATATTTATTTTTAATTTAGTCGAACTACATTCTTGGTTAATTTTTGAGTTTTATCTTCTAAGAATTAAAATCGATTTTACTGTATTTACTGACCAAAGAATCGTTTTTCTTTCGAACTATTTGTCAATAATCTTTAGACTTTCGCTCTTGCATATGAGAGTGTCGTTAGTACAGCTGATTTTAATTTAAATGTCTTAGAGAAGTCTTAGGTTAGGTAAAGCACAAAGCTAATTTACTTGGGGGCAATTAAAGCCCAATGGGCTTTCCCGAGGACTATCTACCCGGTGACTTTAATGCTGATATTTTGAAAGAAGATTATCTTACAGATAATATGCTCTCTCAGCAAGGACACCTATTGACCTTTTTTTGTATCTTCTAAATCAAACATAAGTTTATACGATCAGATATTAGCCGAGTGTTTTCCTAAACACGATCTGATTTTCTTAACGTACAACTTTAAAGTTCAACATGTTGATCAGTGTTTTAGATACTATGATTTTAAAAACATTGATACTAATATTTTTCATAAACAATTTTACCAAATTAGCTGGGATGATATCTACAACATACCGTCTGTTGATGTTCAATCTGTGTTTATGGAACTTAACATACAATATATTTTTGATAGATCTATACCATTAAAGATTAAAAAAAATTAGTAACAAACAAAAACCATGGTTTTCTAATGCTGTAAAGAATGCTATATATCAAAGGGGTTTGGCTTACTCTAGGTGGAAGAGATTTAAGACTAGTGAGATAAAATTAATATTCACTATTGCCAGAAGAAGTATTAATAAACAAATAAAATATGTAAAAATTCAATATTACTCCAAATTTTTTTAATCTGCAATTGAATCTAAGACAACCAGGAAAACTATTCGTGATATGGGAATTGTTAGTGCTAGTAGCGATATAATTGATGCTAATAATGGAAATCAACAAACATTCCGGTAATTCAAACAAATCCTAATTTCAACAACTTTTCTTCAGACTCGCTAAATATGGAAAACAATTTAGTAAAATCACATCAGTTTGAATTTTTTTCTTTAATAAAGTCAAACGCAGTCATAGATTTGGGTTGCGGTAATATGCACCCCAAATTTAAGGTTATTATTGCCTCTGATCCTCCCCTATGTTACTCAGTTATTTAATACAAGTATTATGTCTAGTACGTATCCGTTGCGTTGGAAACATGCGAAAATAGTTCCTTTACCCAAATCGAATGGCGAATACACACCAATAACAATATTGAATTTTCTTTCAAAAGTCTTGGAGAAACTTTTATATAATCAGATTATCAGGTATGGTCTGCTTTCCAACTGGCAATCTGTTTTGCGTATTAATCATAGCTGTGTTACAGACCTTGTAGAAGTAAGCGAGAATTTACGGCAGGGATTGGAAAACGGCAATTTTAATTTTCTAGTACTCTTAGATCATTCTAAGGCTTTCGATACGGTAGATCATGATATGGTTTATAATAAATTGCTACACTTCTTCAATTTTACTCGAACATCTGCCAGTCTTATAAGATTCTACATATCGAATCGAACACAATCAGTTTTTGTAAATGGTATATGATCAAGTGATCTTACTCTATCTAGAGGTGTACCCCAAGGGTCCATTCTTGGACCACTTCTCTTTTCGTTATATGATAATGAGCTACTGAATTAGCTCGCAAATTGCAAAGTTCACATGTATGCAGACGACATGTATGCAGGTGGTCCTGTTAATAATATTGTTTCAACCATAGCATGTCTCAATGAAGACTTGTACAAAATTCATAAATGGGCTACTGCTAATGGGCTCTTTTTAAACCCGCAGAAATCTAATTGCGTCATTATACATAAAAGGATCGTTAAGCCAATCATTGTTGATCACATTGTTATAAATGCTGAGAACATTCACATTGTGAATGCGGTGAAAAACCTTGGAGTAATATTCAATAATAATCTGACATGGGATAACCAAATTAACTCACTGGTTGGAAAAACATATGTACATATGTTAAATTTCGATCTCTCTGGACCACACCATAATTTAACCCTTTGAGAGTGTTGGTCACACTTGCCCACTGTGTTGGTCACGTTATGTCACAAAAATATGTTATTGCAATTACCAATATCATAAAGAAAATTATTGACCAACAAATAGTGACGGAGCGAGGGATCAAATTGCAATAAACAAAAATCAACAAAATGCTGACAGAAATAACTGACTACACTTAAGAAATGATATAAATAGTCATAGATTTGGTTAAGAAAGACAGAAAAAAATAATGCCGAAAAAATATTAATATTTTATTTCTCAGATTATAAAGTGCGGCTTTTTAGCCATACACTTTGTGCCGTGCTCGCCTTAAAATAAGCAACACTATACACACACGTTCATCACAGTATGTATTCTTCTTGCCAAGTCCTACTGGATCCCCAATTTAATTTATGGGTGTGAATTATTTGCGAATTGTGATTTAAATAGCAAAATAAATTTAAATGTTTAGTACAACAATATTATAAGATATGAGTATGGTTTAAAGAGGTTTGGCCATGTTTCTCTCGTTTTTAATAATCTTTATGACGTCTGTTAGATAAAATTATAAATACTCAAACCCCTAGATATTTATTTGATAGGTTCCGCTTTTTCCAATCTCTGCGGAAAAGAAATATTATAATTACTCGTCATCTTTGGTTTGTTTCTGAATGGCAGATTTAAATACATGTCACACGACTTTGGAACGTGCAATGGGAGCAAAGCTTCAAAAAAGTTTCTTTTTAACTATTTTTCATAATTACCTTTTTAATTATTTTAATGTTTAAGTATTAATGTACGTATTTTTTTTATTGCTCAATAACACTTAATATTTTTTATATAGTTTTTTAAATAATTTGTAGCAATTTTGTTATAAGTGAAACATATTACTCTCCTGTACTATAATTATAAGATTTTTGTCTTGTTGTACAGATAGTGGAATATTGAAATAAATAAATAAATAAAAATAAAATACATTAAATAAAAGATGAGATGATTTGAACTATTTTTATGTTTATTTGCATACGAAATTGATTTTTATAATCGTAATTATATTGATGTCAATATAGACTCTGGCCAGGCCAGACCGTGGATTAAGAATAATATAAGAGCTGTGTTGGATTACCCGTATCTAAAAACTTAAATTAATAAATATATTCTCTTTTTTAGATTTTTCAATAATTTTACTTTATTTCAAAATACAACAATACTGAAATAAGGTGTTAAATATTTTTTCATTTTAGTTCCTGAACATACTACAAGCACAAAAATGAATGTTTTAAAAGTTTTCCTATAAATAGATTTTTAAACCCAAGCAGACTAAGCTGGTTAACTGTAAAATTGAAGTGAGAAATTAACTAAAACTAAATAAAAATAAAACCAATTTACAAAACCTTTTTTTTTGTTGGCACTTCCAATAGCACTATAATAATTTTGTGCTAACTATACTTTTATTTTCATAAAGAGTAAATATAAAATATTTACCACCACTAAAACACTATATGGTGTTAAAGAAGTGGCATTCGTATAACGAATATCTAGTTTAGCTAAAACAAAAATTGTAAATGAAAGGGAGGTTCAGTAAAAATTTAAGCCGTATTATGTGGTAAAAAGCTTTTAGAGCAAACAATATTCTAGAAAATATTTAACAAAAATATAAGTTTAAACAAAAACTACACTACTTTTTTATTTCTTTTTAGTGTTACATGTGCATTTGTTTAGCAAATTTTAAACTTCACAGCAGCCAATGACAAATAAAAGGATGAATAAATTTATAACTTCGAAAGTATGTAACGTGGTTTTGTCGTAGGCTGAGGTAGCTTAGTCTCGTCCAGGGTCTACTTACAGATCCACAAACCTTAAGTAAGTAATATAAACGGTTATATTTCCCTTCTTAGTCTTAATTAATCTGTTTTCCTTTATTTACTATAATAATTAATTACAATACGAATACAAAATTACGATAACCGACGCACTGTGGTCAATATTTTGAGATAGCGGCCAAAACTCCTTTTGGTTTTTGTTCTCCGATTTTAAAGTTATTAGACTCATATGAAAGTAGACAGTAGTAAACCTCGGGAGCCAAAAAATTAGAACTCTATTTCAACTATTTCACTGAGAACAGGGTGGTCCAAAATGGGCTTTTTCAGAATTTAGTAAATTTATGATATTTTTAGTTAATTTTTAAAGTTTAAATGATCATAACTTTTTTGTTTTTCAAGATTTTTGGACGAAATAAATTTTGTGTTGTAACTTAACTTATTTCCTATTACTGGTAAAAAAAATTGAAGCTCTACTGTTTTCAGAACAATTTAAATATTTTTTTTAAAAAAGGTCAAATTTCTCGGAAATTTCCTACTTCATAGAGCACAACTCCTGTGAGTCAAGCTGAGTCAAAACACAAATTTACTATTTTGTAGTCCTAACTCTCCCCTACATTCCTATATATACATGTCCATGCATCGGGACTGCACTTTTTGAGCTACAGCAATTTTTCTGACCCAAGGTAAGATATTCGGTATAAATGCACGTCATATTTTTTCAGAAGTTATTTGTATGTGAAAGTGGATAATATGCATATATTTTGATGCAATTTTGTACAAGAGTTCTTATTGACCCAAAAAATAATTCTGTTGAAATTAGGAGAAGTTGGCCCATATTTGGACCTAGTCCACATAGAAGGGTGTATCAAAATTTTGACAAAAATGACAATAGAACTCTCAAATTATGTGGTATCTGGCAATTCATTTGGAAAAGGTAAAAAATTATTTTATTGCCATCTAATATTACATAAATTAAATACCTGAAAATTGCAAATAAATTTAAAACCAATGGAAATAACTGGTAAAACCAAGTACCTGTTATATTATGTTTCAAAGAGGTAAAAAAGATCATGTTGAAACTTCGAGCAATAGTATATTAATCCATGCATTCATTTTTTTCTTCATTATTGTTTAAACAATGGCTAAATTCAGTTATAGTGTTCTATCTGATATATATTTTGAACGGAAAGATGAAAACGACATTATTTTACATATAATGAATAATCCAATCTTCAAAATATGCGACAAACAAGAAATTAAAATTCATAACTTAAAAATAAAAAACTTTTAAATACTTTAAGAAAACGGTACAATCAATGTTCCAGAAACAAGGAATTGTTTTACTCACGCAACCAAGAATGGCTAAGAAATAAACTTATTTTTAAAAAGCCATCAGTAACTACCACGGAAACTAGAAAAGGTGGTCGACCAGCAAAGCCAATTGATAATTGTAGTGAAAGATCACGAAGACGCAAGCTTAAACATATCAATGAAGAAGTTTCTTGTAGCATCATAAAGGATTCATTTCTGCATCAAATTCAACCATCGAAAACTAAAAAGAGTAAAATTGCTATCATTGAAAAAACAGTGGAAGCAAGCCCAAGACGCACAAAAAGGATTTTAGAAAGTATGCCGACACCAACTGAAAAAAATAAATTTACTCCAGAAGAAGCATTTGCACTATTTTTGGATTTGAAAATGACTAAAAACCAATATACAGAATTGCGGAAGCGAACCAATGAAAAAAATTGTTGAATTTTTCCATCATATCGAGATATAGTTTCTGCCAAAAAAGATTGCTTACCTTCACCAACTGCTATTAGGTAACTTCAAGTTCAGCAGAAATAAAATTGCAGGATCTTCTTGAACACACTGCAGAACGATTATTAAAGACATTTGATGCTGACTATTTAAAGAAGTTTAAAAATTGCAGCATAACTTTTCTAAATGGGGATGTGTTGGGTCCTCTGGCCAGAAACAATACAAACAATGTAATGCGGAAAATTCATCAGATGCCAATTTATTCATGATTTCTTTCGTTCCATTACGTTTAACAAAAACTTATATTGGTTCAGAGCCGTCAACTAGTAGAGCTGCAGAGATAGATGTATGGAAGAATGAAATTCCCTCGTCAACAAAATTTTGTAGACCAATAAAGTTTGCTTACAAAAAAGAAACTAAGGATGTCATAACTGAAGAAGTTGGCAAAATAACAGATGAAATTAAAGAACTTCAACCAGTGATATTTGAATTTAATGACCAATGCATCGAAGTAAACTTTAAAATGTCACTTACAATGATCGATGGAAAAGCTGCACAAGCTTTAACCGAAACAAAGTCTTCGTCAAGCTGCACCATATGCCAAAAAACATCAAGTCAATTGAGCCAACCACCAACACAAGACGATAGTTTTAATGAAGCATATGAATTTGGAATGTCACCTCTTCATGCTAGAATTCGTTTTATGGAGCATATTCTTAAATTGGGATACGATTTGGAATTTGGCCCGTTAGGCGAAACAGTGAGAAACAACAAAGAAAATTTGGAAAAAAGAAAGCAAAAAAAAAGATATTCAAGAAAAATACCGTGAGATAGGCCTTATAATTGACCAGCCAAAGCAAGGAGAAGGAAATTCTAATGATGGAAACACAGCAAGGAGATTTTTTTCCGATCCAGAAACTGCAGCTTCTATAACTGGAGTAGATTATGATTTAATACGACGATTCCAAATCATATTAGAAGTTATAGCATGTAGCAAAAAGATAGATGCAAAAAAATTTGGTCAGTATGCTAATGAGACAGCAACTCTTTATAACCAAAAATATTCTTGGAGACATATGCCAACCACAGTTCGCACTTCCAATTGGAGATCTCTCAGAAGAAGCGCAAGAAAAAAGGAACAAAGACTACAGATTCTTTCGCGAGCACAATACAAGAAAAATTTCCAGATATTGTACTAATGAAGATCTTATTAATATTTTGTTGTGCACATCAGACCCATATATGTCCAGTATTCGACAAAAATGGAAATCAACCTCATTAGAGTTAGATGAAGAAGCTAAGGAACTACTGCAAAATGAAAATCACAGCTATTTGGAAGAAATTTTTACTAATATTGTTTAATTAATACTAGTTTAAAGATTATAATTTGTTTCTAATTTTAGTATAAATTTTACATTTAAATAAAATATATGTGCACTTTAAATCAATAGTTAAAGTTTACTTAAAATTTTATCGATGTTATGTTCTGTATATAATATATCCAAATGGTATGGATATTGTTGGGAATTTCAGTGTTATTTTTCAGTTTAATCCTCACAAGAATTAGCTTTCTTCCAAAAAAACAACCTTTGGCCCCTGTGAATATTGAGACTAAATAAATGTCAGGGGCCAAATGTTGGCATTTTCTGACCAAAATTAAGTTTAGGAATAATAAATAAGTATTGGTTGTAAAATACGATTGAACAAAATAAGAAATTATAAAAAAAATACCTATTTAAAATGTCAAAATATTCAACTTTTACATGGAAACTCAACAAAAAATTAAAATGCATTTTTAACTCCACATTACTTACGTTCCTATCAGTCGATTTTTACGTTTGAACACGCAAATTGAAGCTTAAAGTCCCTCCTATTGAACAAAAAAAATCGCGTAAAAAAATACCAATCCGGTCAAAAGTTATAGAGTTTTGACCGCTATCTCGCGAAATTGACTACTGTGCGACGCACGCCAACCCGACTGGTTCGTCAAATAGCTGGTTCGGGTGAGTTGGATGGATACGCAGGTTCGGGAGATAAGTAGTTCGCAGGTTCGGATGATAACTAGTTCGCAGGTTCGGATGGTACTAGTTCGGGTTCCTGGTACTTTACGCAGTTCGGGATACAACTATTAGCAGGTTCGGGTGATACTAGTGCGGGTTACTGGTTCGATACGTAGATTCGGAATACAACTAGTTCGCAGGTTCGGGTGATACTAGTTCGGGTTACTGGTTCGATACGTAGATTCGGGATACAACTATTTCGCAGGATCGGGTGATACTAGTTCGGGTTACTTAATCTAGGTTCGTAAATACGTACAATGGTTCTTATTGTTAAATTTCTACAATAATACATAGTTTGCTTACACTAGGGAACAGTCAGCCGTAGCGGCTGTGGGAACCGTCAGTCCGAAGATCACTGCGGGAACAGTAAACCGAAGTCGCTGTGGGAACAATCATTCCGAAGACCGCTCTGGGAACAGTCAGCCGAAGCCGCTGTCTACAAAATGTATTACACCTGACCGAAGTCAGATGTATCTGAAAAATCAACTGGTTTATCTGGATAAATCGGCCCGCTCTTCTTCTGTAGTGTACTTCACAAGTGCACAATGCATACACCATCATGAAACTATCAGTATTGATGACCACACAGAAATTGAGTGACACACATTTGAGTATCACAATAGATGAGTGTATTTCAATGCACATTGAAATACTCTAATTTGTGATTGGTTATTAGTATTGGTAACATGATCCTACACAAATTCCATAATACTGAATAGAAAGTAAGAATGAAAGAAATAGATAATTGTACAATTGTAGAACAGTTAAGAATTATTTTCATGTTTTGTATATAAAGGGCTTAGCGCCACAAATAAAACAGATTTGGATCTAAGAACTCAAATTGGCTATACCAAGCCGTTGTTTTTAATTTTAAAATTTCAAGATTTCGGCAGTTCTTTTGAACGCCTATAGTTGAGCTGGAACCCTTTCAGCTGTTTAATATAAATACAAGGGCTACAGGGAAATTAACAAAATTTTTAAAATACATATAACATTACATTACATGGCGATCCTGCAAACGGACCAGATCCTCTGATCCTGCAAACGGACCAGATCCTCTGATCCTGCAAACAGACCAAATCCTCTGATCCTGCAAACGGACCAGATCCTCCGATCCTGCAAACGGACCAGATACTCTAATCCTATAACCAAGACTCTTGATCCTGTGGACCTTCCAATGCCATCAAAGAAAGAGATTGACGAATCTTTCGCTAAATGGGAGAAATTGGCACTGGAACTAAAACAAGTTGAAGAATACGTACCAGCAGCAGAAAGTAGCAACATTGCGGCACCCATATACAAACCAACCCCATCAAAAGCAGGACCAAAGGCCATTACCATAGAGGAATATAAAAGAAGGCAGAAAAACCAATGCCAACAACCACAAGAAATAAAAAAGATAATTAAGAAGAAGAGACCCGGAAAAAAGCACCAAGCGAGAAAGCATGTTGCAATCCTTTACAAGGATCTAATGCTAGCAACTTCAAAGGAAACGCAAAAATTAATCAAGAACGAAATTAAGAAAAGAATATTAGACGGTAGGACCCATTTGGGGAAATAAACCAAGCAAAATGGGCAAACCACAAAGTAAAGTGGAGATACAAGAAAATATAGTCAATAATGGTAACGCACAGAATGAAAAACAAATATTACCGGAATACATTAAAACAATAATTATAGTAGCACTTATATTATATGTAGCTTATAAGATTAACAAATATTTTAAAAACTATGTATTAAAACATAGAAATAATAATAATACTATAGCAGATATATAAAAAAAAAACTTAAAACAAAATATCCTTAAAGTAAAACTTAAAATAAAATATTATTAAAATAAAATATCTATATATTTGAATACAAAATAAAAGATTAATGGAATGGCAAAATATATTAATAAAAATTAGGATACTCAAAGAAGAATTTGATAGATCATATAAATGTTTAAATTTGGACAGGCCAACTAAAGATAAAATAATAAAAAAAAACATATAGAAATTCTATTAAGAAATCTTGATAAAATTAGAATTATATTAAATGTAAATTATAATAGACTAACAGCAGCACACAAAGCAGCGGCAGACGCATTTTTCACAGACATTAGAAATAAACTAATTTATATAACAAAGAAAAAAGGTATAATTTTAGAATTACCAACTTCTCTACACGAAGAAACACCATTGTACCTTAATCTAGAGCAACAAACAACTACCAACATGGCAACTTTTAGTTTAGAAACAGCTTCAAAGACATTACCATTATTCACTGGTAACTACCAGGAATTAGAAAGTTTCCTAATAACATGTGAGCTCATAAACAAAACTTTATCAGACGGTGGAAAAACTGACTTATTACAGTACATTTACCATGCGAAACTAACATCTAACGTCAGAACTGCAATAGGAACCTATATAAAACCTGAAAGGTTTGAAGATTTACAAAAACTACTAAAAGAAAAATACAAAAGCAATAAGACAATTCCAGAATTACAAACAAGACCAAATATAACATATCAAGGAAAAATGTCAATTAGCTCATACAAAGAAAAAATAATGACTATAATAGATAATATGAATAGCCTCGGAATTGAAGAATTAGGAAATAGTGCTACAGAAGCAGAAAAAAATGTAATAATAAGATTAAACAACAAGTTAGCTTTAGACACATTTAAGAAAGGCTTAAATGAAAATCTTAAATCGACCATATATGCAGCTAGACCAAACAATTTACGAGAAGCATCCGAACTAGCATTAGAATTAGAAAATGAACAAAAAACAAATAACAGTTCCATATTGCATGTTAGAACACAACAACCACGGTATCAACAACAATACCACACTAGATTCAACACATACACAAGACATGATAACAATCAAAATTATAACAGATCATACAATACTAACAAGAAAAATAACAATTTTAGCAACAACTTTAGAAATACTAATAACAATTTCAACAACAACAGAAATAAGAATAGCAATAATAATCAATATACCACACATAGAAACAACAGATACCAAGATAATTACAATAATAATAATAATAATCAGAATAGAAACAACAGATTTTCAAACTATAAAACAAAACAACATAATAACAAACACATACATACAATACAAAATGCGGGAAACGAGATGGGCCAGGGATACATGGTCATCCCGGAGAGCCAAAATTAAACATTTACAAAGTTTCCGACAACAATTCCAATTATATCAATGTAACATATAAAAACAAAAATTTAACTTTTCTTATCGACACTGGCGCCGACGTATCACTTTGTCGCATGCGTAATGAATTTATAGGCGAACAATTTAAGCCAGAAGAAAAATGTAAACTAACAGGTATCACAAAATAAGAAATAGAATCAATGGGAACAATTAGACTTAAGTTAAAAGCATCGGAAGAAACATGCGAACACACATTTCAATTGTTAAAACAAAGCTTTCCAATAGAAACAGACGGTATATTAGGAAGAGATTTTTTTAAGAAATATCTATGCAAGATAGATTATGAAACATTTACAATTGCCCTATTTATAAACAATGACACTATTGTAATTCCTATGCAAACAAAATCAATTAACACCTCAGAAATAACAATAACACCAAGAACAGAAATCATTCAACCCATTAAATTAAACATAACAGAAGATTGCGTCATATATAACAATGAAACACAAGAAGGAATATTTTTAAGCAATTCAATCGCACCAAAAAATGGTATGACACACATAAAAATATTAAACACAACGACCGATACAGTAACTTTAAAAAATTTTAAAATACAAACTGACCCACTTTCAAACTATGACATATTATATTATACAAAAACTAAGAATAACGAACGTTTTGAAGAAATACTAAAAGAGCTAAAATTAAATGAAAAAGATGATTACGCAAACAAAACACTAATAAATATTTTTAGGAAATATCAAAATGTTTTTCAACTAGAGAATGAAAAATTAACAGTAAACAATTTTTATAAACAGAAAATCATAACCTCAGACAATACACCAGTTTACATAAAGAATTATAGACTACCACATGCACACACTGACGTAATAAATGAACAGGTTGAGGCAATGCTTAATGATGACATAATAGAACCATCAGTTAGCCCATATAATGCACCACTCCTTTTAGTACCAAAGAAAAATATTGAAGACAAAAGAAAATGGAGACTGGTAGTGGATTTTAGAAAGCTAAATGATAAAATCATCAATGACAAATTTCCACTAACTAGATTAGAGGATATTTTGGACAAATTAGGCAGAGCCAAATGGTTTTCTACACTTGACATGACAAGCTCTTTCCACCAAATTGAATTGGAAAAAGACTCAAGACAATTAACAGCCTTTTCAACTCCACAAGGACACTATCAATTCAAAAGACTCCCATTTGGACTAAAAATTTCTTCAAATAGTTTTCAAAGAATGCTTACAATAGCATTATCAGGATTAGAATCAGAAGCATTTCTCTATGTAGACGATATAATCATATACGGTTGTAGTTTGGACCATCATAACCAAAATTTAATTAAAGTATTAGATAGACTTCAGAAATACAACTTAAAACTGAACCCAAAGAAATGTTGTTTTTTAAGACCAGAAGTAATTTACCTAGGACACTTAATAACAAAAGACGGAGTAAAGACAGACCCAGCAAAATATGACGTAATAAAAAATTATCCAATCCCAAAAAACGCGGACGAGGTTAGACGATTCGTTGCATTCTGCAACTATTACCGAAAATTCATTCCTGATTTTGCTGAAATTGCCAAACATCTAAACGCATTACTAAAGAAAAAGACAAAATTTCTATGGACAGACGAGTGCCAAAACGCTTTTGAAAAACTAAAAGACAAACTAATGAATCCACCATTGCTACAATATCCAAATTTTGATAAACCGTTCATTCTCACAACAGACGCTTCAAACTACGCGTTAGGAGCAGTTTTCTCCCAAGGCGAAATAGGCAAAGATTTACCAATCTCTTATGCCAGTAAATCATTACAAAAACATGATTTAAATAAACCCGTAATTGAAAAGGAGCTCTTAGCGATTCATTGGAGCATAAATTTTTTTAGACCATATTTGTACGGTAGAAAATTCATAGTAGTAACGGACCATAGACCGTTAATCTCACTATTCTCGCATAAGAACCCATCATCTAAAATGACTAGAATAAGACTAGATTTAAGCGATTATGATTTTACAATAGTTTACAAAAAAGGAAAGATGAACACAAATGCGGATGCACTCTCTAGAATAGAAGTTAATTCAGAGGTGTTGAAACAAATGATACCGCAGGAAAGTGATGAAAAAGAAAAGAAAATATTAGTAGCAACGAGAGCGATGAAAAATAAAATCAACGAGGCAAATAAAAGAGAAAAATTAAGAATAAATAATGAGGCAAAAAGTACGAACAAAGAAAATAAAAGAATAAAAGAAACGCGCGCAGATAAAAATAAATTGGAAAACTGTACTTCTCAGGAGCCTGATCAACTTCAAATATGGGAATGCACCTCCATTAATGATATAAAGAATATGAAGCAATTGCAATTTAATAATGTTGAAAATATAAAAGATATCGATATAATTATAAAAAAAATATAGTGCACATAGGATGTGACGAAAATTCATTCGGAACCAGTTCCATGAAGAAATCACATGCCAAGGATATAAGTAATAATGAAAATAAGCTAGCAAGATTCAGTGATAAATCAGCGAAACTAGATTCGATACTGAAGAAACTGATATCTAAAAGGAAGAAAGAAAATATTAAAGAATTAGCGGTACCGAACAATGATAAAATATTTAAAGAGTATACAAAAGAAGAATTAAAAGAAGCCTACAAGAAAATAAATACAAAAGATAAAAGTCCTCAACTAAAAATATTAATATACAATGCCCCAAAAAGAATAACAGATGATATTCTAAAATACAAATTAATTGATGAATTCCATAATACCACACACGCAGGCCACTTAGGAATTAGAAAAACGGTCATAAAACTAAAACAAAGATACATATGGAAAAACATGAACAAGATGGTCAAGAAATTTGTAATGTATTGCGACAAATGTAATATAAACAAACAAACAAAACATATCAAAGAACCACTTACACAAACAAACACACCAAACAACAGTTTTGAAGTGATTTCAATTGACACCGTAGGACCCCTTCGGATCTCAAACGAGTACCGATACATACTAACCATGCAGTGTGAACTGACTAAATTTGTTATCGCGCATCCTATGTCAACCAAAGATGCTCTTACAACTGCCAAAACATTAGTTAAACAATTTATTTTAAAATACGGACAGTTTAAGGTACTTAAGTCAGATAGAGGAACTGAATTTACGAATGAGTTAATGAAAAACGTATGCTTACTGTTAGACATCAAACATTATCGGAAAAATCGTGGAAATATTATAGCGAACCGGGTGTGTAGGAGATGTGAAAACACCAAAGCATGCTCGTCAGCTCGAATTGTAGAAAATATTGCTGTAGTTCTCGATAGTGAGGCTGAAGCGCCGTCCACCTCAACTCGTCATCGTGCCCAAGAATTGCATCTCTCACGCTCGTCATTGATAAACATTATGCATAAAGACTTGCATTTACACGCTAACAAGGTGCAATTGACTCAAGAACTAAAGCCCATTGATCATTCCAAATATTGTCAATGGTCAGAATGAGGGCAAGAAATGGTAATGTTAGATGATCAATTTTCGAAGAAAATCATCTTCAGTAATGAGGCAGATTTTTACCTCAGTTTTATTCGTTAAAAAGTAGAAATGTCGCATTAATTTTTTATACGTATTGCGAAAAGGATCCATAGTTTCTAGAATTAATTGCTTTGATGAACGAATATGCACGCACGAGTATTGTTATTTTTTGAAATTAGCATGATTTGTAAACCAAACTAACCTTAAAACAACTAGATTTAGAACTGTCAAATTAACAATCACAGAAAACAGTTTAAAGTTTTTTGTCTTTAAAAAAACACGATATTTCTATCCCGAACTTTTTGTTAAGATCAAACTGTTTATTAGTTTCTTAAGACTTCAAGCTACGTATTAAACTGGGAAACTTAAAAAAAACAGATACATATATTTTTTCGCTTATAATTTCCCTTTTAATTCACTTAAAAAAATAAACAAAAGTTTAATATTAAATTTTTTTTTCACATTCTTTATTTACAATCTATCCATTTAAGGATAATAAGTAAATTTGATACAATAAAAATTACATAAAATGTTGAACTCCATTGAGAACAGCATTGTACTGATAACAAACAAAAACAAATTCATATATTAAAAAAAAGGAATTAACCTATATATACATATGTACATACATACATACATACATACATACATACATACATACATACATACATACATACATACATACATACATACATTAAAAATATAATTTAATTCCTAAAGGGCAAATCCAGGATATGATGTCTTTTAAGTCTTCTGACTTCATCAGTATCATCAAGAAGGGCAATTGCCAATGGGTTTACCCTTTCCAAATAATTTCTGCTAAACATTTTTTATTTCATCTTTATTCAATATTAAAATAAGTAAAATTATTTCATTTGTAGTTTTTTTAAGTACTAGAAAATGTTGGTAACTTTGTGGTTTTTTGTTTAAATAAAATATTCCGTAACAAAAAAAAAAAAACTTTTGTTTTGTTCTCAATGTCAAGAGCTTAATAAATTAATTTTTAAATTGTTTTCAAGAGTTACATAAACAAAATTAATATGTTACATAAAAATTACCTTGAAATGCAAAAATGTAGCTTATATTGTTTTTAATAATAATAATAAGTCAAGTTTATTCAACGAAAGGTTTTGCATATTGGGGTGTATATGCGTAGATGAGTTGGCTTGCTGCTTAAGTGTTCATATTTTTGTATTTTTTCAGTAAATTTTCGCTCTCTAAATAAAATAAAAGTTTTACGTTGACAGTAAGTGGACAAAAAGTTTAAAATTATTTAAGGACTTTTTATTTCTTTTTTTTCTACAATACTTAATTATATACTGATTATTTTGTGAAGGTTTTTATCAGGAAAGTTTTCGCAGTGGACGAAGTTTTGTATGTTTAATTTTTAAAAGCATGTAATAGAAAATGATATTAAAAGGTGAAGTAAAATTTAATTGGAGTATATATGTATCTAATATTCTACAATTAGATATAACTTAATCTAAGCAAATACGATAGAGAATACGTATCTATAATGGAATAATTAATGTTTACTACAAAAGTATATACACCTAATTCTGTTTTACATGGTAGATTGGTTCCAGAAAAATCCGTGTAAAAACCACATTGATCATATACAATAATTCTTGCAAAAAAAAACCGACTACAAAACAAATACATATATGTGCATCAATTCTAAACTAAAAATTTAAAAGGAAGTAATCTGTAAGAAATAGTACTCAAATCAAATTCTTCTATACTTGTTGCTCTAACGGACAAGTAATATACGTTCTATACATTCAAATGTCTATCCATAACGACAAATTACATCAGATATGAGGACACCCTCTATTTTTTTACAGTTATTAACTGACACAGTAATAAAAAGTAACGGTTCTGAAGATATGGCCATATAGCTTAAACAATATCACCTAGGGGACACCCTTTAATGGACAATTTTAAATTAAACACTTATTTTAAAGGACAGATTCTTTGTTAATTTCAAATGTCTATCTAAAACGGTTCAAAAGTTTGGCCATATGCATCAATTTACATCAACTATTGAGACACCCTTTATAACTTTAAATATTTATAAATGTTATTATACGGGACATAGTAGTGGAGATTCTGTCTAATTTTCAAGTGTTTGTCTATAACGGTTCAAAAGATAGGGCTAGATAGGTTAAATTATATCAATTATGGGGACACCCTTTAGTTTCCAAATTTAAATTATATACTTGATATTATAAAGGACTTAGATATACAGGTTCTTTGTAAATTTCAACCGTCTCTCTGTTACGGTTCAAAAGTTTGGCAATATACATCAAATTACATCAATTATTGGTACACCCTTTAACTTCTAATTATAAATATTTAATTTCTGATTATAAATATTGGACATTCTGTCCAATTTTCAAGTGATTGTCTACAATGGTTCAAATGGTTCCTTTATTTAAATTGACGTCACATATGGGGACACCCTTTAATTTTTAAGTTTATTTTTTTTATTAATTTCTTTTATTGGCAGCTATAGTGATATGCAGTTTTTTAAAATTTTAAAAGAGTGCCCTTTACGGTTCATAATACACGTAAAAAACACGTATGTTGTATAAGGACACCCTTTAATTTTCAAAATTCTGAACTTCGTTTAAAATGGGACCAATCTGTAAGCATTTCCTTTCTAATAGAGAAAAAATTTTTAAAATCGGTTCAGAAATGACTGAGTTCTGCGGGCACAAACATAAAAAAGCAACATTCAGACGAATTGATAATCTCCTTCTTTTTTTGAAATCGGTTAAAAATAGGTGAATGGTTCCTTATCTATAAAACCTGTTAAAATTAGTGAAAAGCGAGAATTTTTTTAAGAACAAGAAATCATGTTTATTTTACTAAATCATATAGGTAATGCTTATTTGCCTCTTTAGTGTATTATGAAGATTTAATAGATAGTTTCGTTTCAGAAATCAAAGATTGCCTAATTGAATTTTAATTTTTTTGTAGTTCTTCGTATAAACCGAACATTTTGCTAGGAAATGTTGAGCCCTCTCCATTTCGAACGCGATCTAAAATTTCAATTTTGTGTTCTAAACAAATGGCTTTACGTTGTAGTTTTTATTTGTAGTTTTTGTCGTGTTCTTGTAGAGATGCAACAGCAGAAAAATTATACGTACCTCAACAGCAGCATTACCCGGGAATTATATGGGAATTTCTTTATTATTAATTATGTTTTTGATTTTTTTATGTATGATTATTCAGAATAACGAATAATAAGATTGTTAATTTCTGATAAAATGTGCAACATAATTATTCCGGAAAGAAATAGGAAAACAACAGCGAAAAGAGATTTTTATGCGTACTAGAATCTCCTTTTGACAACGGAAACACATACCAGCAACGTATAATAATTATTATAATAATATAAAACGTATAATAATTATTATACGTTGCGTTTAACAATTCCCAATTTTATGTGGAGCGGTGGCAGCGAGATGTCTTGAAAATTGTCAATTAAAGGTGCATTCCTCAGTCTATGTTGTTTCATTTGTTCCTCCACACTTCCTCTTGGTTTCCACGAATTACATTGGTATTGATTTAGAGGTGAGCGCGAATCCCAATTACAAATAAAACAAAAGAATTTTGGAAAGCCGCCCTTATCGATGATCCCTTGCAAAATGTTGATGACCTTCAAATCACAGCAAATCTTCCATTTATTTTCGTATCCTTCAATGTTTCATAGCTTTCTTTCTTGTTAATACCCATTGCTAGCGGAATGGAAGGTTTTCGGTTCGACACATGCAACAACACTGCTTTCAAGCTTGAAACAGAACCATCAATAAATAATCTCCACTCACTAGCGATGTAGTTCATTCCCATTTTTACCACCAAAGCTTTTACATCGTTGCAGTAAGCGAACGAATTGTCATCATTTAGAGTGTAGAGGCTCTGAAATTCAGCTTGCCGTTTGCGATACGCCGCACACTGTGGCCACTGCGGCAATAAATCAATTTGGATCTGCTATTCGATTTTGATGATTTTTGCACAGATGGTTAAATACCATCTAAAGGTCATGTGTAAAAAATTTCATGCAAATATCTCCATTGGTTTTCTGTCCCGAGCAGCGTAAAGTTGAAGTGTGTGAACAAGTCTCAAATATAATAGTTTTCTATGTCATATTCAAAAGCCTGTTACTTATAAACTATACACCGAATATACCTTATAAGTATTTTTTCAATTAAAATGGACATTAAGCATTATATGTATATTAAAAAAAAATTTTAAAATTGAAAAAAAAAAAATTCTTTTGACAATATATTTTAAACCAAAAAAAAAAAAACATTTATGATTTTCCGTTAGACTTTTAGTTGTGTGCGAAGCAGTGCGACACATGGAGTCCTATACCAAATTAAAGCTGAGAGTCTCAGCTAATAGACTAAACAAAAAAAACCTGCCCCAATTTGCCCGCCGCCGAAAAAACAATGAAAAACCAAAAAATTACAGTAAAAAATATACGTTATGCGTTATTTTACGCGTGCAAAAACAACTATGCATTCTTTCTTTCTTTGCTACTCGTACAACTAAGCCGGTGCCAATTTGGGATCGAGAAATACGAAAATTTCATTGCATGTGTACTATATAGAAAAAACTTAAATTTGAGTCCTGATTACAAAAACAAATGTACACAAAAGTATTTATCAAAGTAATATCGGTACATTGTTTACGTTCACTAAACAACAAAAAATCTAAATGTAAACTTACTACACATTAAATGAAGAGCTTTATATATAACTTAATCAATAACTTAACATTGATCACATTTTTTCTTTTAAAAATTAACTCCGTTATCCGTTATAAACATTCTTTTATATTATATTTGAGAGTGGTATAGTGATAAGCAAGTGTTTATTAAGCAATTAAAGCATATTTATATAATATACAATGGAAAAGCTAAAAATATCTTTCAGCACGCTTTCGGAAATTGTTTTTCAATGTAAAAAAGATATTGATCTTATAATTCGTGTAGTTTTCGGACTTATAAAATAGTGTCTGAGAAAACTCAAGAAAAGTTCAGACGGTTTTTGAAACAAACATTTATGCCTCAATTTTTAAAGTAGTGGAACAAGAGTCAGCGTCATCAAGATTTTTTAATGACAATGAAGAATGGCTAACACATTATTATACGTTGACTGATGAAGTAGTGGATGATACAGTGGATGGTAAACGTGGACGTCCAACGAAAAGCTTTGGGGAGAGCAATGCCAGAACGAAATCTTCGGTTCAAAATTATATTATCCACAATTAGTTGCAGTCAGGCAATAGACGCTGAGAAATTCCAAATATATTGTATAGACACGGCAAAATTGTACATTGATTTATATGGAAAATTTTTATATTGGAGTTGTGGGTGTTACAGTGGGCGGATGTTACATGCATTTTTGCGAAAAATTAACATATTGCATATAAAGATATTGCATTTTTGAAATATAGTATGTATGGGAGGTGGGCGTAAAAGTGGGCGGATTAAGTTCATATTTTCAGGAGGTCATTCTACAATTATAATATTAACATTTTATGAAAATTGAGTTAATATATTTAAAATCATGGAAGTTATGCCATATTTTCTATTTAAGTTGTATGGGAGGTGGGCGTAAAAGTGGGCGTATTTTTGTAAAAAAAGAAATTGAAATTCTTAAAAAATTTAAAATAAATGTGTGCAAAATTTCATGAAGCTCCGCAACCTCCTTGATTTAAGACCATTAAATACACTACACGGCCACAGTGTGCGCCGTAGAGTTAACATTACCATGTGTGAGTTTTCTTTGCTTTAAAAACGCTGTCAAAAATATGGCAAGTCGCTGCGATAGTCCCAATATGGCCACAATGAAATCCATTTCCATTTGTGTTATTAGTTGTGGTCCATCTCTTCCCTGTTGGGGCTCATAATCGGTATCAATTGGATTTTCATAAGTAACACCACTTGCTCTAGTCATTCCTGTACATTCTGTACTACGATCTGGAGTTAGCGGCCTTGGTGATACAAAATTTTCAGGTACAAGCACTGGTAGTATGGCTGTTACAGTTGCTTTATAAATTTTGTTCATCATATCGATTTAGACCACATGTGTAATTTACGCATGTATAGCAATTGGTTTCATCATGATCACCTGGGAGATTAATCCAGTTTACCGGCTTACAATACTTCATACTATGTTTGCCTCCACTCAACCATGCAATGCGATTATTATAACATTGGCGACATACTGTATTAGGTGTGTAATTTTTACCGGTCAAGTCTACTTCGTCGAAAAACAACTTATATGCTCTCTTGAATTCACTGGTTAAAAGATTATTTTCCTTTTGCAGTCTTGTAGAATTTTTTTTCTGATTTGATGACCGCAAACGTAGCAAAATAAATCAATATTTTCACAATGCATATTGAAATTGTCAGTTGCCAATGTTGTGTGCGAATTATGCTGTAGCACTTTCTCTATAACTTTCACCGCTGAGCTCTCGTTGACGTCGCGCTGTGTAATGCATCGATGTGACCGTCGTATCGCTTTTATATTGTGTGCTGCGTCCCTTGTTGCGTGTGCTGAGCTTACTGCATTGCCTGTGCTGCTGCGGTCATTGCGTGATCGCGTGATACCTAATGATACCTACAATTTGTTTCCAGGTATTTTTTTATATTTTGGGTTGTTTTTATGTGAATTCAATGCAGCTGTTTGCTTCCAGGTAGTTTTTTGATAGAAGTTTTTTTGATTTTATATGTTCACAATTTTTGTTCTTTATGACAAGAGCTACAACTTTGCCTCAGAGAGTATATCAAAATTCCAAACGGTTTGCAAAATATGAGCTTGAGTAAATGATCATTTTTTTTTTGCAAAAATGACATCGAGGCCCCACATCTTTGAGGGCCCATAAAGAAAACCTGGAGGACATTGGGCAAAACTGGGAGACAGGGGTCTTTTTTTGGTCTTTTATCACGTATATGGTTATTTTTTTCCGTGTTGCACTGTGTAACCAAGCGGCAGCAATAACGGACATATTTTTGATGCTACACAGTAAATAAAGTAGCAATTATACAGCATGTTGTATGTTTTCCGTGGTGGTATTGTTTTCACTCAACTCATACCATCAAAACCCGCCAAATACGAAACAAAAGTGTGGTGGGTACGTGACTTTATTTCGCTTTATACGGAAAAAATCAACACGACAATGGCGGGATCCAGTAAACAGAAAAAAACGTAAGTCAAAATGTGTTGAAGGACTTTTACAACGACCTTTTCCGTAAAAGTGGACAAAACATTGTGTTCGACAACTTTTTACCATCTACAATTTGAACACCAATTTATCAATATTGGGTACAACATATAAAGAAGAAAATTTGTACCAGAAATATTTGTTATTGTAAAAGGACGTTTAGTGGAATCCACCATATTCGATTTTAGCAACAAAACTACAATGTATCCTACTTGACCAAGAACAAAACAGTTGTAGTCCTTTCCAGAATGCATAACAGAAGCGAAGTAGGAGGTATAAAGAAGAACCCAGCAATGATATAAGACCAAAACAAAGGTAAAGGTGGCGTTGATAACATGGACAAATGTCTTGTAGAATATTTAAGCTAACGGCGAAAAAATATGTGTCCTTTGGAGTTCTTTTGTGCCTTTGCTGTGTACATAACGAACATGGACTGTCTATAAACATATATTCATCAGAAATGAAACAGTGTTGTGAATGTCCTGCAAGATCCATTAATATAGCAAACTTGGGAAAAAATTTATATAAATATATTTTGATAACATTTTTCGGGTAAAATTATGTTTTAAATAAATATTTTTATTGAACAAATTGTGACATTTAACCCTTTTATACATACATATATATTTACACATGATAAATTAGTCAAATTGAATGCATTTTTCATTACTCCAAAACTTATCATATTATTAGGGTTAGGGATGACATTAAAATGCATTCCAGCAAGTGGGTGCGTAGAAAATCATGGAATCACTATTTCCCTTTGAACACATTCAATATTTTTTCGTGGGTATATTTAAGTAGATGATGATTAAATCAAAAACTCTTGATGAAAGACTGACATATTATCTAATGTACTCAATAATATTATATAAATAAAGAAGTTGAATTGAAAAAAATTTTCAAAATTTTTCAGTTTAAATTCTCTTATTTTTTGTATTAAAAAGTGCAGTATGTATTACCTAAATTTGTCTAATGAAAATTTGCGTTTACTGTATGCGTGAAACTAAAACTCAGAAACGTGGTATAATCAAGGGAGTTATATGTTGTGGTAGTCCGCGTAAACTTAAAAGAAAAAGGAACCAGTACAATTTTCTAAAACAAGCCAGAAACTTAGAGAGTATTGCAGAGCACTTCAAAACATTATATTATGGAATGTTCCGAAAAATTATTAATAATGTAGGAGGATATCGAAGCAGACCACTTATCTAATGGTTTACTTTTCGATCTCCTTCCGACCGAAATGATTATATGTATATTGGTAACTGTTTTGTAGTTTAGGGAATCCTTACTTTTATTGAGTCACGTGCTACTACCATTTCAGACTATCGACTGGTAACTGTCGGCCTTCTTTCCCATCACGGAGTGGCTAGTAATTTTTTTTTCAAGGCATGCACATTTAACAAGCTTCTACCAGTGATTCTAAAGCTTATGCTAACCAGTGCTGGATAGACACAGAGTGCAAGTATCATATTCCTTGATTTTTATTTTGGCTAGAAGATATTTGAAGTTTGCATGACCTGCCACTAACTCACGTATCCAGCTTAAGGTACTTTTATTATATGTCAGCACCTTACCGGCCTCGTGCTCTTTAAGCACCGGACCTTCGCTCGCATTAGGCGTTTTCTCGGTGATACTCTGGGTTCTGGTCACAGAAGTTCACAGCAGATCCCCTTTTTACTAGTTGGTCTGCTGCTTATTCCCCGATGTGCCTTTAACTCTCATCAGCATTACCTCATTAATCGAGGCACAATTGTACACGTTTATTTGGCTTATGCGTTTCAAGTGCAATGCAAAAAAGCGAGTCAGTCGAAGAGCGCAAGAATGTGCGATGGGATTCTACAACGTTGCAGAATACTAACACTCAGGCAATTAATGCCTATATTAACTGTGCTACTGAGTGTTATAGTAAAGCTTCGCTTATGACAACACTGCAATTGTATGTTGTGCTATGTGCTAACACCGGCGAAGGCGTTTTTAGTTCTACCTTAAACTATGCTGCATATCAGTTTATGTATATTTTACTTTATAAAAAATAAAGTATTCATATCCGGTTAGTTCAACTGCGTACCTTAACTACTTTTTCTCAACTTTCTCTTGAAAATAAGATATTTTTGCAGAAAAAAAGTATCCTATATTGGGATCAAGATACTTAGGTATCTTCTCGCAAAATTTTGTTAAAATCCATCCTGTAGTTTTTACGTGATGCAAACGTAAAAGAAAAGCAGACAGACAGACGGAAATGAGTTACTATTTTATTATATATGTATGAAAAACGTAATGTAAAATAATTTTTAATTAATAAATTAATTATTTAGGCTTAAGTTCTTAATTATAAAGAGATAAAGGAAAATAAGATACCAGCAAAGCAGAATGCATTTTCTAGCCAGCTACGTTCGTCATCAGTAGTCTTCGTATCGTTATTAATTTTCAATTTAAACAAACTTATCAAAGAAATAGAATAATGGAAATTTTAATTTTACATTATATTTCATAGGAGATAGAGCTTTTTGAAATTATTTGACACTTGTAAACTCTATTTTCTTTTTATATTATACTACCAAGTAAACATTTTTCTTTATTTTTATTCTCTTTATATATTTTCCTTTATTTGAAAATGGAATATACATATCTCTGTTTTTTTTTTGTTGATTTGACATGGAATTACCCATATATAAGGTTATTAAATTGCTAAAAATGTTAAAAATGTATAAATTAATTTAAACTTAAATTCTCTTTTTGATCTTGATCATTTTCCTTTTTAAAAATGAGCTGATGGCCTTGGTTGCAGGTGCTCTTTTTTAACCGACTTCAGAAAAAGAAGTAGGTTATCTATTCGTCTGAATGTTGCTTTTTTTATGTTTGTGCCCTCAGAACTCAGTCATTTCTGAACCGATTTTAAAAATTCTTTATTAGAAAGGAAAAGCTTGCAGATTGGTCCCATTTTAAAAGAAGTTTAGAATTTTGAAAATTAAAGGGTGTCCCCATACAACATACGTGTTTTTTTACGTGTATTATGAACCGTAAAGGGCACCCTTTTAAAATTTTAAAAAACTGCTTATTACTATAGCTGCCAATAACAGAAATTAATAAAAAAATAAACTTAAAAATTAAAGGGTGTCCCCTTATGTGACGTCAATTTAAATATATGAACCATTGTAGACAATCACTTAAAAATTTGACAGAATGTCCAATATTTATAATCAGAAATTAAATATTTATAATTATAAGTTAAAGGGTGTCACAATAGTTGATGTAATTTGTAACAGAGAGACGGTTGAAATTTACAAAGAACCTGTATATCTAAGTCTTTTATAACATCAAGTATATAATTTAAATTTGGAAACTAAAGGGTGTCCCCTTAATTGATAAAATTTTCCCCATCTAGCCCTATCTTTTGAACCGTTATAGACAAACACTTGAAAATTAGACAGAATCTCCACTACTATGTCCCGTATAATAACATTTATAAATATTTAAAGTTATAAAGGGTGTGTCAGTAGTTGATGTAAATTGATGCATATGGCCAAACTTTTGAACCGTTTTAGACAGACATTTGAAATTGACAAAGAATCTATCATTTAAAATAAGTGTTTAATTTAAAATTTTACATTAAAGGGTGTCCCCTAGGTGATATTGTTTAACCTATATGGCCATATCTTTGGAACCGTTACTTTTTATTGCTGTGTCAGTAATAATAAGTGTAAAAAAATAAAGGGTGTCCTCATATCTGAGGTAATTTGTCGTATATGGCTTTATCTGCTGAACCGTTATGGATAGACATTTCAATGTCCGTTAGAGCAACAAGTATAAAAGTATTTGATTTGAGTACTATTTCTTACGGATTACTTCCTTTTAAATTTTTAGTTAAAAATTGATGCACATATAGTTGCTTTGTAGTCGGTTTTTTTTTGCAAGAATTATTGTAACTGTATAATAATAAATTATTATTAAGTTTCTTATTAAATAAATAATAATAAATAAATAATATGTTTTCATTATTTTTTCTTTACTTCTATACTGGCTTAATTTCTTGTTTATATAATTACATTTGATATTTAACCCATTCCCAACCATTGTACCTGATTGGGTACAGAAAAAAGACAATATTTAAATGCGCATACATTTTATATGAAGAGGAATTAGACGTTGCTCCTTTGGTTTTGCATTCAACATAATGTGCTTATAAAACACTAATAAACAAAATGTAAAAAAAATCGTACCGTTACTTTGAATTTTTTAAAGTTTTTGAAGTTCTGCAGCAGTTTTGCGTGTATTCTCTAAGTCAGTAATAATACAGCTGCGTAGAATAAAACCTACTTTATTATAATAAGTGGTTTTGATAAATTTGCAAGCTGAAGAAATCATATGTTAATTGTTTAAAAAGTTACAGGAAAAAAAAAACTAATTCGGAGAATTGGGTATACCCAATTGAGTACAATGGCTTATAAAGTATGCATTTTTTTAATTTTTCCTCAAACTGAAATGGAATTACAAGCTATCAAAACTTTAACTTTTTGCAACAAACATTTTAAAAGTTTGAACAGTGCACTGAAAGATACCACTACACATTAAACATTGCGATTATTTCAGCAGCTCTAGATTGTAATACGGATGAGGAGGAAGGTGTTGCCATTTCTCTGGCATTGACCGAATTCCCCATGGTGTACCAGTTCTTTTTTGAATATAGTTGAACTAACAATAATTTTACATTTCTTAAATCTAAAATAAAAATAAATATACGTGTTAAGTTCAGCAGACAAAAAAAAATGTATGTTTTACGGTTGCTTCTATCATTTGCGGGTCATCCCTCTGACGTTCGGGCGAGAGAAGCAATGTCCCTCTTTTTAGACGAATGTACCCACGGTAAATGTACCAAGTACGGAGAAAAATTTTGTGGCAGTGATAGCAAAGACGACATACAACTTATGCCAACCGAAGTTGATCGCGGAATATAATTAGGGGATGGGTGGTGTCGACCAGTTATTGACAGCCTGATTGTGTTAATATCTATAGAATGAAATGAAATAGTTTGAGAGGAAAAAAATAACGGTTGCCACTATTTACTGCAATATTGTGGTTAGTTCATGGAAGCTGTATAAAACAGTAGAGTTTAAACGTTTCGCTACTACCTACGAATTTCTGCTGGAAAAAGCGTTCCCAGAACGATAAAAAAACCCTTACGATGCCATGAATGCCATAAGAGAATAAGTCGGATGTGTGAACAATGTGGTGTAGCACTTTGTGTAGAAAAACAGTGATATAAAAATGTTGATACACTAAAAAAAAAACATACTCATTATGCCATTGTACCCGTATGGGTACAGATCCAAAAGCATAGCTCCTGGATTTTTTTTGTATTTTTATTGTTCTTTGTATATATTTTAGTTACTTCACGTATACGTTTTCTTTTTTTTTGCATAAAGGTCCCCATCCCTGGATAAAGTTCTAAAAATTATTATAAAGCTTTTTAAAAGAAGTTTAAAATATTCCGCTTTCAAAAATAAAAGATGCCTTAAAATTGCGACTGTCACTGCTTTTTCTCCATTTTTTCTTGAAAATAAGAAATTTTTTCTAAGGTACCTTCTTACAAAATCTTACTAAAATCTATGCAGTAACTCAAAAAAAAACTGAGTGCATTTCATATAAATTTTCTAGACGCATTATTCGTCTGCATATAAGAAACTATAAATTTACACCTGTTTTAATTAAAAAGCAAATATTAATTTCTTTCGTAATCATACAGAAAATAAATACATACGTGACTACATGCACATTCATATATTATCTTGTGATGCCATGGAAAACACAGAATATAAAACAAGCAAGTTGCAAATTATACATATTTACACACAAAATTTACATACTCGCTTACAATTATTATGGATAAAAAAAGAGCAGGAAAAAGAACAGCAAATAAATATTCCATAAAATCTTTTTTTATTTTGCAATACCGAAAACATTCAATGGATATTGCAGCTATTATTATATTTTTCACGATAAAAATTTAATGCAAGGTCTAGTCATCTATCTTCTTCTTACACAATATCTTAGTGACCAGAGGTTTTCTAGTACCTTTCCATATTTACATCTATTTTACATAGCATAGTAGCAAATGGTTTCAAAATTTTATTTTAAAATATATTATTTTCAGCAGCTCTTTGGGGGAAATGTTCTATTTGTACTTTAATCAGGCGGTTTAAAGATAAGAGCTGCAAAATGTAGCTTTGACTTGATTACATATCAGATAACTTTAAATTTATTGTGTAGACGTCGAACGGCTCTTGACAGAAGAAATAAGTTTCAAATAAAGTGACACACAGATTTCCTCAACTTAAAAATTTAGAGTGACCTACAAGTCACCTACACTCAACTTTACCTAACCTCATGGAAACAGATATTTTTATGGATATATTACATAAAGAATAAAAGTTGTAACAAATTAAAAAAATAAATAAATAAAAATATAATAAAATTAATAAATTTCACTTGAGTTTTGATACAGCAGTTTTACAGAAACAGAAAGTTACAAGAATAGTTTCAAGTATAACAGCGAAATAATATTAATCAGAAATATTAGGTACAATGTTAATAATCGCATGGTCACCTTATACCCCTGTTTGTATTTAAAAAGGGGAAAATATGTAAAAGAAAGTTTGTTGAAGAAGCATAAACTATGTTAAATTATGTTACACTCGTGTTTCCATTATTAGTGACTAACATGGTTTATGTTATGTGAAACATTTAGTTGTAACGCCTACATCGTAAACAAAATCGCATAGCTGGCAACATTGAAATTATATCGATTATCGATGTAAGCAAATACCAAGTAATGATTTTGTTGTATCAAATAAAGAATGGACTTGATATTAGTTTTAATCTTCTTCCGGTCTTCCCTTTTTCACAATTGAATTTCAAAGTGTCTAGTAATAATTTATATCCAAGATAAGGTTTATGAAACGAAATTGTTCATAAACATTTAATTAAATAAACAGGATTGATTAATAATAGTGTAAAAATACGATAAGTCAATGCTTAAAAACTAAGACTCGTGGAAGTGATTAGGAGAGTTCCTGTTACAAAAATTTGTTTAAATATTAAACAAGTAAATAAACCCAATACAATTGGTAAGTTGTGGGATATGAAATTTTAAATTAGTAATTAATATGACAAAATATTACTAGGGTTTTAATATTAACCTACAAAATTTAAGAAACACATAAGAAAGGCAAGACCAATTTGCTAATGGGCTCTGAGACTGTCTTTTAATTCCTAAGAAGTTAATTCCATAAAAGTAGGCTTAATTAGTGGCCAAACCTGTATGTCCAAATTTAATTGATAGAGAAGTTGTACCAAATGTGACGTCATCAATTACGCTGAGATTATACCAAATTAAGTATTTACAAAACAAAATAATTGTTTAAGAAGAAGGAATACAATAATTAATGTATGTACATGTTACATAAATACATACATATAAGTGCAAGCTAAGTATAACAGTTATATTTTAACAATTTCTCTCTTTACTAGTTATGCATTAAAATTTTAAATATAAAGAGTGGAGCTAAAATTGTATATTCAAAGTCAGAGAAGTGATTGTATGTATGTAAAGATATGCTGTTAAAAGATCAAACTTTTATGTAACAATTCATTTTACATCAAACAGAAATTTTTTTAATTTGGTTATTTAGTTATTACTCATAATGTTCTGATTTATAAATATTAATATTGTGGCATGTTGGATAATAGATGTTGCATATTATATCTAAAAACCTTTAATAATGTCATTTTTTTCTAAGTTACAGTTCATGGGATATGTTTTGAGCTCAAACCATCATCTACAAACGCAAGTCTAAGATTTTTTTTTGTATGCCTCCAACAATACAACATCAAACCGTAAGTTATAATATGCAATTATATTTAACATGCAATTGAGTAAGATTTAATCAACTTAATATTAAAGATTAATTATTTTATATATTTAATAAAGTTTTCCTCTTTCATATTTATAACATATTTATAACATAAAAAAAAGATTAAGATTCTATCAATATAATTTAGACAAAAATGAATTTAAATAATTAATAAATTGATTTGAATTGAAGAAAAATGGTTAGTCGAGACTAAATTATATTTTATTTGGAAATGCTGGTAGGCGGAAAATGCGAATGATCACGTAGTTTTTTTTTATTAACTGAAAGGGAAGATTCCAATAACATAACGAACACGGGTATATCTTCATGGTAGGTGGAATGGGTAATTACATTTAAAGTGTTCATGGTGAAAATAACATCATTCATTCATATTGCAGTAGTCTACTGAGATGTCCAGTATAATTATCTATAGCCCAGTTCATTTGATTTTTTTTGTATAACCTTTAATTGTGCCGACTTGGAAAGACAGTTTTTCTTTTTTATTTGTGTAGCGTTTAAAGTCAGGTATGTTCAAGAATCCTCCCCAAACCGGCGAGCTCAGCCTTTTAACTTTCCAAGCACTGAACATTCTGATCCTAAAAGAAAATTGAGTCAAGGTACTTAAATAATTAAAAGCTTGCTACATAAATAGAATGGCGCCCAACGTAATTGGCAGAAATGTCATACTTATTATTCCAATTTCTTGTTAAATTTGTCTCAGCTTGATGTAATTTAATTTCGTCAGTTGATTTTGCAATTTAACATCCCTTTTTTTTAAATTTTTTTTTACCTTATAACTGGTCATATGGTATAAAGTTTAACCATATTGTGGTTAAAAGTCGTTAAATTACATTATTATTATCGGATTAAGAAAGTAAGTCATTCAATATTTAGTTTAAATCAAATGTTGTCTTGCTACTTTTAACTGGTAAAATAGATTTTCATAACGTAGGTTTCAATAGATTGATTGTTATTTTTGTGTAAGTCATGAGTTTTCTGGTCAACTGGACAATTCCATTTGCGACACTTAAATTTAATCATGTAGCATACCAAATAAGTGGAGGAGGATATTTCAATAGAGTATTTGCAAAGATCATCCGTATTTGAAGCTTTATCACGCATTTCCAAAATAATATTCATTTATTTTTATTAAAACAAAAATTTGTTTTCCAAAAAAAAAAAAAAAAAAAAAAAAAAACAATTTTTTTTTATTCTAATAATAAATAAGTTATGTCAAAGAGAAAAGGAAAGGCCAAACACGATGAGGAACCAACTAGCGACAGTCATATAGATTATACATTTGATGAGAATTTTGAAAATCCATTCGTTCCCAGGCCGAAAATAAGCAAAAGTCCAGCTTTAACTAGAGCTAAAGCACGAGTTATTAAAATTAATAGTGAAAAATCAGAAAGTCAGGGGTTTTCGCGACATAAAATATCAAAGAGTCCAACTGAAACACAAAATATTGAACGCGATTTACAACTTTCGCCACAACCTCTAGAAACTGCCGTCGAAATGGCTAGTGAAAATAGAAATGATATACTGCCTAGTGGTTCACAACAAGATCCATTTGGTACTGATAACATTAACAATTTGGATGTTTTAACATCAAGATTAGAACGTGTTCTCACAATAAATCATAAAGCGTTCATGAATGAAGTCTCTTCTTTAAAACAATCCCTAATAGATAGTTGTAACACAGGCGCAAGCCAACCAACCTTAAATCAAAATAATGATATAAATAGAAATAATGCTGACGATAATTCGTTTCACAACCAAAGTTTGAACTTAGCTTCTGGCAGAAGTATGTCCTTAAATGATTACGTTAGATTAAACAAATGGAATATTGTGTATGATGGGTCAGAAGATGTAATCGATTTCCTTTTCAAAGTCGACACATTGAAAATGAGATATAATTGTTCAGATAATTATATAAGCTCTAATTTTCATATTCTCTTAAAAGGTAAAGCCGATACTTGGTTTTGGTCATTTTTAAAACAACATCCTAACTCTAAATATGACGAAATCAAGTTCGCCTTAAGGAAACAGTTCGGAAAAATTGAGAATGACTGTGATAAACTAGTTAGATTGATTCAACGTTGTCAAATGACAAAAGAAACATTTGACGATTATTTTTCGGAGATGATAGCAATGAATGCTCGTCTTATACAGCCAATGAGCGAGAATAAAATGATAGATCTAATCAAAAACAATGTCAAAGACAATCTAGGCTCCCTACTAATTACGACAGAAATATTCAGCTTAGAGCATTTAAGAGACACTGCAAGAAAACTTGAAAAATATGTGAATAGGCAGCAAATAAGATTTCAGAAAAGACAAGTTTCAGAAGTAGAAGTTACTGAAAAGGAAGACGAAATATTTAGTGAAGAAGAACTAGCAGCATTTAGATATTATGGAAATCACACAAAAGACAAAACTCAGACAAGAGAGAAACATTTAATCGATACCAGGTATTATAAATGTTGGAACTGCGACGAAATGGGTCACTCCTTTTACGATTGTCCATCAGAGAAACGTAACCTTTTTTGTTTTAGATGCGGTGAAAAAAACACCACGACTATACAATGTAGAAAACACTCAAAAAACAACAGATCGAACGAGTAGAAGAGGGTATCTCGTTCCCTTATAAAAATCCCTCAGATAACTTTACAAAATTAAAAATTCTAAATAGATCTATTAATAATACCCAATATAGTAAAAGAGAAAATAAGTCAGAGTTTCCGGAATCATTTCACCAAAGAAAATTGAGATACGATGAAGCAAGGGCAAACATTTTTAAGAAAAGTCTTCTTCCAAGGAAAATTGTTAAATGTAGGGAAAGGTATAAAAAGAGGAAACTGTTTGCAAAGGTTGTAGCATCGACAGTGATTAGTGAATTAGAAGACAAAAGACCATATGCAAAAATATACTTGGACTCAATAAAAATTTTTGGCTTACTCGACTCTGGAGCTTCGATCAGTGTACTTGGCAAGGGTTGTATACAGCTTTTAGCCAAACTTCGATTAAATTATACACCGATCTTTACCTCATTGAAAACCGCTGACGGTAGCCAGCAAGATGTAATTGGCTACATTGAAATACCAACTACATACAATAACGTTACTAATAATATTATTTTTTACCTATCGCCTAACCTTAAACAGTCTGTTTATTTGGGAATTAATTTTTGGAAAAGTTTTAATATTGCGCCCCAACTATTTTTGTCCGAAATTTCCTTAGAGGGTGATACTTTTTGTTCTGATAATAATGGCAATATTCATAAGTTAACTGATTTGGAGATTTATGAACTAAAGTCTGCTGTAGAAAAATTTCCATCTTTTAGCAAATTCGGCTTAGGGCGCACGTCATTAGAAATTCACTCAATAGATACTGGCGACTCCATACCTTTTAAAATTAAACATTACCCACTTTCACCCCCTAGACAGGCAGAGGCCTATAGCGAGTTAGATAGGATGTTACAATTAGGAGTAATTGAGGAAAGTAATAGTCCATACTGCAGCCCGATTGTTTTGGTTAGAAAGCCCGGTAAGGTACGACTTTGTCTCGATTCTCGAAAATTAAACACACTTACGAAAAAGGATGCGTATCCATTGCCGCATATCAATGGCCTGTTGAGTCGGTTACAGGATACTCACTATATTTCAGGTATTGACCTAAAAGATGCCTTTTGGCAAATACCTCTAGATGAGTATTCAAAAGAAAAAACGGCGTTTGCTGTACCCGGTCGGCCACTGTACCATTTTACAGTTATGCCTTTCGGGCTGTGCAACGCGGCACAAAGGATGAGTCGTTTAATGGACAAGACTATTCCTAGTCGACTTCGCGAAAACGTCTTCATTTATCTAGATGACCTGCTGGTTTGTACAAAGGACTTTAAAACACACGTTGATATGTTACGAGAAGTGGCTAAATGTCTGAAAAATGCAGGCTTAACAATAAATATCGAAAAAAGCCGTTTCTGCCAAAAGGAGATTAAATATCTTGGGTATATCGTAGGACAAGGTTGTTTGAAGACGGACACGACTAAAATTGCTGCAATTATAAATTTTCCACTACCAAAAACTCTTAGGCAAATCAGAAGATATATAGGAATGGCGGGGTGGTATCGCCAATTTATACCTAATTTTGCTGATCTGGCTGCTCCACTAACAGATTGTCTCAAGAAAGGTAAAGGATTTTGCATAACACCTGAAGCTGAAAGCGCGTTTCTTAAATTAAAAGAAGCTTTAACCTCAGCACCAGTACTAACGCAACCCGATTTTAAGCGACCTTTTTCTATCCAATGTGATGTTTCTAGAGTAGGCGTAGGTGGCGTTTTGACACAGACTGATGTAGAGGGTAGGGAACACCCAGTGGCTTACGTTTCACAGAAATTGAACAAAAACCAAAAAAATTACACGGTTACGGAGCTCGAATGCCTCGCTGCGATTGTATGCCTTAAGAGATTTCGTCCCTATGTTGAGGGCCTTCCGTTCAAAATAGTCACGGACCACTCTAGTCTCCGCTGGTTGATGTCCCAGAAAGATTTATCTGGTCGTTTAGGCCGATGGAGCCTGAAACTACAAAGCTTTGATTTTAAGGTTGAATATAGAAAAGGCTCAGAAAACGTGGTACCAGACACCTTGTCCAGACAAGATGTCGATGAAATTTCGTTGCCATATCCGTCATATGAAATAGATTTAGAATCACAATTCTTTAATTCAGAAGATTATTGTAACTTAAAGACAGAAATAACAAAAAGCCCAAACAATTTTCCGGACACATTGGTGTCAGAAATTTATATATATCAGAGAGTTAAATTTAGAAGAGGCGAATTTAATGATGAAATGTCGTTATGGAAGCTGTGGTTGCCTAAAGGACTTACCCAACAAGTAATAGAATTAAATCATCAAATGGTATCAGTCCACGGTGGTTTTGCTAAAACTTTAAACAGAATTAGGGAAAAATATTATTGGCCCAACATGTCTCGAGACATTAAAGAATTTGTTTCGAATTGTGAGATATGCAAAATCACCAAACATGCAAACCAAACACTTAGACCACCTATGGGTCAACAGATTGTTACCGAACGTCCGTTTCAAAGAATATATATGGATTTGTTAGGACCATATCCCCGTACTAAACTGGGAAACTCAGTAGTCTTTGTAGCAGTCGATCATTTTACGAAATTCATCTTTCTAAAACCTTTGAAAAAAGCAACTAGTGCAACTATTATAAAATTTTTAGAAGAAAACATTTTCCATCAATTTGGTATTCCACAATTCATTCACTCAGACAACGGAAAACAATTTGTATCATCACAAATGTCAGACTTTTTAAAGGCTCATGGTGTCATCCATGTAAAAACTGCATTATATTCGCCACAGGCAAATGTTTCCGAAAGGACAAACCGCGAGTTTTTGACCAAACTTCGTATTTTATTAAAAGGAAAACAAGATAGATGGGACATGCTTGTATCTAAAATAGCTATGGTATTAAGAAGTGATTACCATGATGCTATCAAATGTTCACCTTATTTTTGTGCCTTTGGTTACAATATGATTACACATGGATCAACTTATGCAGTTCTTCGAAAAATTGGTGGTATAAATGAAAGCCAACTTAATGCTATTCCAAATGACTGTAGAATGTCCAACCTTCATCAGAAGGTAAAAGAAAACTTGGTAGTTGCACACGAAAAAGCAGCGAAAAGATATAACTTAAGAAGTAGAAACATTTCTTATAAGCCAGGACAAGAAGTTCTTAGGAAAAATTTTCAGTTGTCAGACAAGAAAAGAGGAATCAATGCTAAACTATTACCGCCATATATAAAGTGCAAGGTGAGAAAAAAAATTGGAGCATCATACTATGAGCTTGAGACTCCCTTAGGTAAATACGTTGGCATGTATCATGCAAAAGATCTAAAGCCATTAAAACTTTTGTAAAACTCTATTCAGGGTGTGGTCGTGCCCCACGAAAATCTTAACCTAAATTTGTTGTTTCCTTATTTTCGTGCTAGTGAAACTAGTCCTACAAAGAAGGTTTTGTAACAAATTAAAAAAATAAATAAATAAAAATATAATAAAATTAATAAATTTCACTTGAGTTTTGATACAGCAGTTTTACAGAAACAGAAAGTTACAAGAATAGTTTCAAGTATAACAGCGAAATAATATTAATCAGAAATATTAGGTACAATGTTAATAATCGCATGGTCACCTTATACCCCTGTTTGTATTTAAAAAGGGGAAAATATGTAAAAGAAAGTTTGTTGAAGAAGCATAAACTATGTTAAATTATGTTACACTCGTGTTTCCATTATTAGTGACTAACATGGTTTATGTTATGTGAAACATTTAGTTGTAACGCCTACATCGTAAACAAAATCGCATAGCTGGCAACATTGAAATTATATCGATTATCGATGTAAGCAAATACCAAGTAATGATTTTGTTGTATCAAATAAAGAATGGACTTGATATTAGTTTTAATCTTCTTCCGGTCTTCCCTTTTTCACAATTGAATTTCAAAGTGTCTAGTAATAATTTATATCCAAGATAAGGTTTATGAAACGAAATTGTTCATAAACATTTAATTAAATAAACAGGATTGATTAATAATAGTGTAAAAATACGATAAGTCAATGCTTAAAAACTAAGACTCGTGGAAGTGATTAGGAGAGTTCCTGTTACAAAAATTTGTTTAAATATTAAACAAGTAAATAAACCCAATACAATTGGTAAGTTGTGGGATATGAAATTTTAAATTAGTAATTAATATGACAAAATATTACTAGGGTTTTAATATTAACCTACAAAATTTAAGAAACACATAAGAAAGGCAAGACCAATTTGCTAATGGGCTCTGAGACTGTCTTTTAATTCCTAAGAAGTTAATTCCATAAAAGTAGGCTTAATTAGTGGCCAAACCTGTATGTCCAAATTTAATTGATAGAGAAGTTGTACCAAATGTGACGTCATCAATTACGCTGAGATTATACCAAATTAAGTATTTACAAAACAAAATAATTGTTTAAGAAGAAGGAATACAATAATTAATGTATGTACATGTTACATAAATACATACATATAAGTGCAAGCTAAGTATAACAGTTATATTTTAACAATTTCTCTCTTTACTAGTTATGCATTAAAATTTTAAATATAAAGAGTGGAGCTAAAATTGTATATTCAAAGTCAGAGAAGTGATTGTATGTATGTAAAGATATGCTGTTAAAAGATCAAACTTTTATGTAACAATTCATTTTACATCAAACAGAAATTTTTTTAATTTGGTTATTTAGTTATTACTCATAATGTTCTGATTTATAAATATTAATATTGTGGCATGTTGGATAATAGATGTTGCATATTATATCTAAAAACCTTTAATAATGTCATTTTTTTCTAAGTTACAGTTCATGGGATATGTTTTGAGCTCAAACCATCATCTACAAACGCAAGTCTAAGATTTTTTTTTGTATGCCTCCAACAATACAACATCAAACCGTAAGTTATAATATGCAATTATATTTAACATGCAATTGAGTAAGATTTAATCAACTTAATATTAAAGATTAATTATTTTATATATTTAATAAAGTTTTCCTCTTTCATATTTATAACATATTTATAACATAAAAAAAAGATTAAGATTCTATCAATATAATTTAGACAAAAATGAATTTAAATAATTAATAAATTGATTTGAATTGAAGAAAAATGGTTAGTCGAGACTAAATTATATTTTATTTGGAAATGCTGGTAGGCGGAAAATGCGAATGATCACGTAGTTTTTTTTTATTAACTGAAAGGGAAGATTCCAATAACATAACGAACACGGGTATATCTTCATGGTAGGTGGAATGGGTAATTACATTTAAAGTGTTCATGGTGAAAATAACATCATTCATTCATATTGCAGTAGTCTACTGAGATGTCCAGTATAATTATCTATAGCCCAGTTCATTTGATTTTTTTTGTATAACCTTTAATTGTGCCGACTTGGAAAGACAGTTTTTCTTTTTTATTTGTGTAGCGTTTAAAGTCAGGTATGTTCAAGAATCCTCCCCAAACCGGCGAGCTCAGCCTTTTAACTTTCCAAGCACTGAACATTCTGACCCTAAAAGAAAATTGAGTCAAGGTACTTAAATAATTAAAAGCTTGCTACAAAGTTCAAAGTATATTCGAATCAGAAAAAAATAATTATTTTCGGTTTGGGATATCAAGTAAACTACCCCTTGCCCCCTCCCGATTATGCTCAAAAATAATACAGATCTTCATCACCATATGCCAAAGGCACATATTGAATTTCATTCTGACATGTCAAGCGGTGTGACCTGTACAGACTCCACAAAAATAGTGGCATACATAAACACCCACCCACAGCCATCATCTAGAAAATAGGTAAAACGGATTCAGACGACCTCGAAACGAATAAATCCGTTGAAGTTCCTGCGTATGGTAAAGTAAAAAGAGACCTAAATAATATACGAAACGGCTAAGACAGTTACTATGCGAGGTAAGTTTGATAATTTATATCATCAGTGCAGTTACTTTTAGTTCAAGACTTATCCCGTTAAGTGTTGTCCATTACTGGACTACTGTCTACTTGTATGTTTTTGGCAACCCTTGAAAGCAGAAAATCTCGTTAATTTTAGCAAAAACATAATTTTGTAATTTTTACTTACTGATGCTAAGTAAGATACATTCTATGAGATTCTGCTCCACCAATTTAAATAGTTCAGTTGTAGCCGTACCAACTTAAATGGCCAAACGTTTAGGTCGCCCAAATGTGGTCATCACCTTAGAAATATTCAATACAATCTAAAGAATGATACTGGCTCGGAGAATTTAAGTGTGTAGGATTGCTGAGGCTATAGGAGTCTCAACGTAGAGTGATCATCATATCGACTGATTTAGTTACTTGTCACTTGTAGATGTTCAACCCCCTTAGATTTGACTTAAGAGACAATGAAAATTCTACTGCTGCTTTGAACATTCAAAATTAAAATAAAAGCCAAAATTATTTATAAAACGAGAACAAAAATGCAAATTTTAATTACAATATTCGTCTCGATTCCTTGCCCCATTAGTTTAAATAAAAAACAGCAGAAAAGCATTGATACGGTAAAACAGTTAGAATTATAGGAGGAACTTCAAATAAGGAACGTTTTATTGACAACTGAATAGAAGAATCAAAAGTTTCTAGGTAACATGACGAAACTATATTAGAATTGAGAAGAATTCTTCCACACAACTTTATATTTGCTATATTAAGGCTACTACTTTATAACTTGCCAATAGCTAACATTAGGATTTTATCAAAGAGATAAGTAGGTTTTCGTTATTATAATTAAGATACAAATTACCTTTAACCATCACGTACTGTAAAGGCAAGCAGGGACTTCATAAATTGAAAAATATATCGTTTTACGTTCTCAAAAATAACACATTCAAATAAATGTGTTATTCACGACAACAAAACTTAACAGCAGTTATCCTTTTTGTCACAGCTATAATAAACAGGAAAATTTAAATAAATAGATATAGCATGTCCACTAATGGAAAAAACTAAAACTCTTGAAAAGAAACACTTATTTCTTTGCGTAGTTCACAACTTTTTGGAAATTAATTTAACTTTAATAGAAACACTTTAATCGTAACTACAAAAAAATGTTCCTATTTTCACTATCAAATAAATGTTTTCAAAATTTTAACGCTTTCAAAGATTTTCCATCTTGCGTACTTGGCGTGTCCTGTTTGAGCATTAATTACAACTTACGATCATCAAAACATAATGCACTCTTGGTTGCATATATTATAATCCTGGGGTACTTTATTCCTCTCCTCCTTTATAAATAATTATTTTTTTACATTAGTTTTTTAGATCTTCTTTCAAACTATTTCTTTGATGGACCCACATATTTTGTGATACGCCTCAACTATCGACTTTGTGCCTATCTATAACTTTTCTACACATAAACAGGAACCCTGTCCTTGAGGTGTACGATTTGTGATTATAAGGCTAAAGTTTGTTTTCAAAATTGTATGATTTTTTTTTGCCTCGTCAGCGGAATAGAATTACCGAGCAGTGGGACTTAATTTATTCTTCAAAATATCAACATAATCTCTCCTGATCTTTCCTTATTATTGTAGTAAAGCATCAGGTTCGTCTCAGTACAAAAAATTACGTTATCCCAGCTATCCGGAGAAAAAATATGTTTATTCGCAAATTAATATCGCTTATCGATGTCTGCACTGACATTACAGGTTGTATTTCTAACAATTCTCACGAAAGTACTAAGTTTTGCATCACGTTACGTTCCATATGAGACATTTACTCCAGAGTCATAACTAATTGAAAATGCTTCTCCTTTAGTGTCGGAATGTGGCTTATCATGAACAGATCTCAGTATTTTACTTTTACTTCACTGTGAAATCTCTTTTGGTAGCCTGGTATACGCCTTTGTTCCAGTCTTTCTTCATTTTTAGAACAGAAAACTATCCTAAGGCCAAGGGACAACGTTTCACCAATTTTTCTAGGGGATTTTCTTTTATAATTATGGAAATGCACCAATTTTTTAAATTGAATTTTAGCAACCAATTTTTTCATGGAAAAAACTAGGGGATCTACTTATATTATATTTCATAGTTTCAATAACATTTATTGGACTGCATGTAAATTTGGTATAATTATTTTGTTGTTATTTTTGAAAGCATTTACATACATACATATTTATATGACAAACTGTTAATATTTTTTATGTAAATTAATTAAATATAAATTGTTTTACTTATAAATTATAAATAATGGTAAAGTTTAAGTTTAATTACTTTTTTCACGCGTTATTAACCTTATTTGTTTTTTCTGGTAAATTTATTGAACTGAATGATGGATATTTAGCCATTCAGTGTGACCATTTCGCTGTTTGCTTAAGTCAGGTTGTTGAGAAAATTTACACAGAATTAAAATTAACATTGAAAATGTGTTTAAATTAATGAGAAAAAACTACGAATATTAAAGGTTATTTAATTTATCTTACATTTCTTTAATATAATGGTCAGTTTATTTCGAAAGGTAATTTTTTCTCAAGCAAATGTTGAAATATACAGACAGAGTTATAGTCCAATGATCAGTTATAGATTTTTTTACTGGATTAAAAACAAAATCCCTCCTTAAAAATATTCAACCGTTTGTGTGTTATTTGTAAAGAAAAATAAAGACCGGACATGCTGTGATTTTACCAATATGTGTTTAAAAACATACAATCTTTTACTTATGCTGAAATCTGGTCAAATCTTATTTTAACATTTTTTTTTATTTTCTTATTTAACATTTTCTTTATTGTAATTTGCATCTGTTGAAAGCATTTTAAATGACAGATAGGTTTCATAAATGCTCTTCACTTAATATATTGCATATATAACTATTAAATTGTGCAACCTTTTTTTAATTGCGGATTTATGTTTTTCAACTTAATTAATTTCCATTTTATTTATTCTTTTATTAAATTCATATAAATAATACCGATTGATGTACATATACATATATAACTTACCTACAAGTATGAATTTTAATTATGCAATTTATACACGTAAATTAAATATTATAGTGTTTTTAATGTTAAACCTTAATAACAACATAATACAAACCAACTTTTGACCAAACAACTTAAGTATAAATTTTAACTACATACAATTTATAATTTATACACCTTATTTAGATTTTAGAATAATATAATTTTTACGAAAAATATCGATTTCAAAGCGACGCACATTGGGTTGAAATTGCTAAAAATGGCTCTTAATTCAGGCGTTAGAGATAGCACTTATTTTTTCGTTTCGAAGTGTTAAGTGTGTCATTACTACTTAAAAAAAATCATTTTTCGAAAAAAATTTTTTTTTTAAACGCAGGGGTGTTCTTTTGTCAGCTCGTATGAATATTTAAATTATTTTGGAAGCTCCATTTTTAAAGTTAAATGAATGAACTTTGGATAATTTGATTTTTTTAGGTTGGTAACTCAACGTACAAAAATTCAACGAAATCGGTAAATGATTTCGTGTAGCCCCCATACACAAATTTCCATACTAATCCGTATTTATTAAAAAGTTTTTATTAAATAAAATTTACATTTTATGTTTAATACTATTAGTCTTCATATTCGCTGTAACAAAAATAAATATCATCGGAATTATTTTCTTCATAATATAATAATAGAAGGTCCAATAACTGCTGTGGTAACACGCTAATTTTCTTTTTGTAACGTTTGCTCATATTACTAATAATAGGGTCAGAGCTTATTGAAAATCTATTGAAAATATCTTCATTGGACTTTTCACGACTGCATTTCTGTAAAAAATGTTCTGTGTATGATTTAAAATCTTTATTACGAGCTTCCTGTGCTTCCTGCGATAACTGGTCATGAGTAATAATCTGCGGACCGCGTATTAAAAAATTATGTAAAGTGGAAGACATGTTATACCATGGGTATTTTTCAACAAAGTATTTTGCGGTCGATAAAGTAAATTTTCTAAATTTTTCAACATTAATCTGATGAAGACACGACACAGCAACTAAAATATTATGTAACTTTTTGATTAGTTCAAAGTCGATTTTTGTAATTTCCGAAGAAATTTCGGGATTTTGAAAAAAAAACGTCTGGATGTATTTTGAGTTTCCAAATCCTGATATTGGTTGGTCAACTAAAGTCCGGTTTTTTGTCTGAACTCGATCTGTATTTTTAATCTGGTTTAATTCACTGCTTCAAAACTACATGTAAATGTACACACTTACTTACATACATGATTAATGCAGTGAGTGCGTTGTTAAACATACACGAATTTTTCTTTGTTGTTGAAATAGAAAACAATTTTTTTTCCTTCTTATCGCAAAAAACACGCAAATTTTTTTTATATGATTTGTAAGTAGACATATCATAGAAAATTCCAAAATTTTTTTTTACCCAAGCTTCCCCTAACCGGATTTGAATTTCTACTTGAAAGTGAAAAATAATTGTTTTTTACACCAATTTTCAAAAAAATATTAAAAATATTTAACTGAGATACATATTTGAGTGTCCAAATACCTAAAGTTGAAGGTTCCATTGAAAAAATATTATTTTCGTGCTAGGAAAATACAAAAATTTTAATAATTTTTTTTTTTTTCAATTTTTACCACTGTGTTCAAACACTTAAAAAAACTTAAACTCGAAAAGTAGATAACATAGAAAAATGAAAAAGATAATTAGTGATGCACAATTTTGTTTACTATAACCTGAAATAGATTACTTTTTAAAAATATAAATTTTTAATTTTTATTAAGAGCCATTATTTTATCGACATACTTTTGTAAAAATTTTATCGAAAGGCTTTTGTTAAATTTTATCTAAATTTTTTTTTTTAATTTTATCTAAAATTTTTTGTAAAAATTTTATCGAATTTTTTTTTTTTTAATTTTATCTAAAATTTTTTTTTTAATTTTATCTAAAATTTTTTGTAAAAATTTTATCGAAAATTTTTTGTAAAAATTTTATCGAAAATTTTTTGTAAAAATTTTATCAAACATTTTTTGTAAAAATTTTATTGAAAATTGTTTGTAAAAATTTTATCGAAAATTTTTTGTAAAAATTTTATCGAAAATTTTTTGTAAACATTTTATCGAAAATTGTTTGTAAAAATTTTATCGAAAATTGTTTGTAAAAATTTTATCGAAAATTTTTTGTAAAAATTTTATTCAAAATTACCTTAGATTTTATTAAATTATCTTAGCTGGTAAGGCCTAACTCGTATCATGTCAATAAAAATTCAAAATTGTTTGTAAAAATTTTTTCAAAATTTTTTGTAAAATTTTATTCAAAATTTTTTGTAAAAATTTTATCGAAAACTTTTTGTAAAAATTTTATCAAAAATTTTTTGTAAAAATTTTATCGAAAATTTTTTGTAAAAATGTTATCGAAAATTTTTTGTAAAAATTTTATTGAAAATTGTTTGTAAAATTTTATTCAAAATTGTTTGTAAAAATTTTATTAAAAATTTTTTGTAAAAATTTTATCGAAAATTTTTTGTAAACATTTTTTGTAATAATTTTATTTTTTGGTAACATTTTATCGAAGAATTTTTGTAAAAATATTATCGGAGAATAAAAATAAATAACTTTATCAAAATTTGTTTTCAAAATTTTATCGAAAATTTTCACAAAAATTGTTTCAAATTTTTTTTTTCGATATTTCTTTTGCAAATTTTTTGTTAAAATTTTATTTAAAATTTTCTTTTAAGAATTAGGATCTTCTTGCAAGCTTTATTTCGTTTGAATGGACTATACATTTTTCATTTTTACATACAAAATGAGAAAAAAATCATGAGGAGGCGAAGATAAGGCAGCGCCTATAATATATGCTTGTGGTATCAGAGGAAAATTTCCCAAAAAATAGTTTTTTTTCAAAAGTGGCTACCCTGCCTATATTAATTACGTTGCTGCTATATCTTTCTGGGAGTGTGTAGCCAAAATAAAGGCTTTAAAAATCCGTTTACAAATATAAAAAAAGGGACATATAGAAAAATTGATAACCATCTCCTTTTTTGATATCAATTAATAATCTAGCAAATTTTCTTAACTCGACTTAGGCTGTTCTTTCAAAATGTCTACAGATACGAAATTAAGTTAATGTATAAATAAAAATATGTGTATGCTTTTGGAATGATGTCATTTATTTATTTTATGAAAATGAAATAATATATATATGTACATCTGTGCTGTTTTATTTATGCCATTTTGAAAATTTTTTGTTATTGTGGCATTATTGTGTGCGTGGATTTTAATTAAGAGTTTGTTTGACCGAATTAAATAATGTTGTGATATATATAATTGAACATTATGTTGCAAATTTTAATCTTAATGATACAACTAGTTCATTATATTGCTTTTAAAATAACCTTGAAATTAAACCATCACTTTCAATATTTAATTAATATTTTTTTTTTACCTTAAGAGCTGATATGTATTTTTTATTTCTGACATGTAGTATTGGAGTTGTAAAGTAGCTTTGGATTGAGGAACACGTTGGCGCGTCATTGTCATTATCGTTTAAGGTCAATCAGGCCGTGCTTGTTGCTCGGTCTTCAAATGGTTTGCGTTTCCCTCTCGCACTGGCTGATTTGTTTCCACGGTTGGCTGTACCGTGGTACAGTTAATTTGTGTTTGCATCAATCAGCCACATGTAATCGCTTGGGTTATCGCAGCTTTTTACCATTTGGCACAACCAAGAAGAAGAAGAAGACATGTAGAATTTAATTTTAACGACATGGACGTTAACGAATTAATATTAAGTCATATTAATTTAATTTTTGTTCATAAGAGTCGATTACATTTAGTGCAAAAGTTGATGAATTCAACAATTTTAGAACTTCGCTCTAATGTCCTGACTAGGATAATCAGGATAAGTGTAAATGATTAATTTTATAAGAACCAAAAATTATTGTAACTATATTATATATAAAACTATAGCTGAGTTCAGTGTTCGATGCAAATGATGTTGCAAAATTGGTATTGCATAATATCATAGATTTTTCGTAAAATACCACAAGAAAATTTCCACTGTTTTTGTTAAATTTGTAATTACTCGTTTGTGAGTTAAAATTAAAAAGTTTTTTTTTTGCTTAAGGTAATTTTCTGTCGGAAAGCTACTGCTATTTTTTGCCATATCTTGCTTTGATAACAATCATTTGCTTTTTGCCAATATAAGCAACTAACGCAAAATAGGAAATTATAAAAAAAAAATATCAAAATTATTACGTTACTATTCTGTAACATATCGTAATTAAGATCGAATTTTATTTAATATAAATAATAATCTTAAAACAAGGCATTCAATAATTTGCAAAAACATAAAACTTTTTACTATTTTTAGCTCAATTATTTATAATTCAAAATGATGGAATTTGGAGAATTAGAATTATTATAAAGTCACTATTCCGAAATAAAATCCCAATTGTTATTGTTTCTTATAAAAAATTGAGATTTTATTCAATAAATAAAAGATAAAAAAATTGTATGTAAATGGGAAATAATATTGTTTATTTTATATTTCTGAATGTCCATATTACCTAATGGTAATATGGACATTCCTAATGGTAATATGGACATTCCCCCATAGATGGGGTTATTGCACTAAATTTTGAATGAAATCAGCATTGCACTACCTCTAAATCATATTGCAAAAAAAAAAAAATTTGTTACCTATATTTTTTGCAGTTTAATGATGAACTGCTGATCTTCCATCACAATCAAAACAATTTAGTTGCAGTGCTTTTTTTTACTCACTCAATTAGTGAAAAATTTTAACTTGCAATCAATAAAAAGCTGCCTTTATTCACACTCTCACTAAACTTTAAAAAATGAGTGGTCATGAAAATTTTACAACAAATTCGTTTTTTTTTTTTAATTTAAAATTTTCTCTTGCTTTACACCAAAACAAAAAAAAATGTGTTGTAAGGGAATGAATTTTTTATTGAAACAAGATGCAAAATTAGTGCACTACCCCCAACTATGAACATTGCAAGATGAATTCATAAGATACCTTAAATTTAGATTTTAATTGGAAAAAAGTATTTAAGTATATTTTTGAATTATTTGTCATTTTCGTTAATCCAGAAAGGATATGAAAACTATTTTAATGAAATAAAAACGGCCGAAAAATAAAAAGGTAGTAAATAATATTATTTTACATTATGTAATTAAAATAATTTCATACAGAAAAAATTAAAAAAAAACAACTTTAAGAACTCAAACTGCGTATAGAGAAAAGGTGGTCAAGATTTACTACAGTACCTAGTTATGATGCTGACTGTGGTTTTACCACTGAGTGGCTGCAATGATTCGACTGCCCACTGACGTAGTAATAAAATAGTAATTTTAGAACATTTACCATGTTTTTATCTCAATGTTAGGGGTTCGTAGACCATTCAGATCCTGGTTATTAATACAGCCAATCAGGTATAGCGCGAAGAAACCCGACCTAAACCGGCTACAGATATGGGCGGCTCTTTGTGGATATACCGGTTCTAGTGTTACCAGCCGTTTGGACACTGGTCGGTCTTCCAAAGATTTTATATAAATAGAATTGTTCTTCCAGATTCAGGTTCCGGCAAACTTAGGGGATTGGTGCCTCTATATACCCCTGAACCCCTGGGGGGACGAAACGTTGGAATGTGTTGAAACGTTGAAAAGGGATCAAGGGTAGGTTCACCGTACAGTTTTTTTAGTTGATTGGGGTAAAATTTACTGAAGAATGGAATGGTAGTGATACCGGAGCCTGTTCAAAAATTTTTTGAAATATTGAAGGTCTTGTAGTAAACTTTTTTTAGAGGTTAACCAATTTTTGTTAATTGGGCTAAAATATAGTGAGAAATTGATTGGAATTGGTACCACGTAAACCCCTCTGAGAAGCTTCTGTGTTCAAAAATTAGTTTTTAAGTGCGTAATTTTAGTCCGGAAAAATACTCCCAACCAATAATTATATGTGCAAAATTGCCTTTCTCTGGATCTTATGTTATACTAACGGTAGAGTTGTTATTTTTGGCATACACATTTTCTTATAATTATTTTATCTTTTGTTGTTTTTTGTTAAGTTTATCTTTGCACCGCATTCGTAATACCGTTATTTTTAATCAAGCATGTCGAAAATCCCGTGTAAAATATTTATATGTGCAAAATGAATTATTTGTCTTCTAACTGGTGCAAATCAACGTATCAGCACATAAAGCAAAGAAATCGCTCCATAAGTTAGTATAGTGGATAAGCAAATGCATTATATGAAAAACAAATCAAATTTTTGAATGTTTAGGAAAATGCCACGTGAAACTGAATTAACAGATGAAGAAAGTAGATTAATCATGGAAGCAGGCCAATTTGCTGTTTCTGTAAAGAAAAAGCGTAGCACGAAAACAAATTTCTTGAAAAATCTCGATGACTACGGTGTTAATAAATGTAGCGGCCAGATATGCACTATTGATAATAGTAGCAAACGGCGCATACAAGAGTTAGCAAGAAATATCCACATGAGTTGTAAGCAAATAAAAGCGGAACTTGGGCTAAATGTGACTAAACAACGTTTTCATCAAATAATAAGACAATATTGAGACCATAAATATGAGTATAAAGTGCCTAAACTATGTCTGAAACAACGCCATAAAAATACACAAAGGGTATTTTACGAAAAGTATAAATTTTGGGAAGATACATTTGTATCTAAGATACTGTGACACAAAAAGTTTAATTTGGACTTACCAGATGGTCTCTTCACAAAAATTAGATGGATGTAAGACGCTCACGGGAATCATGCCTCAATCGAATTCATGGTGCAGGATCACTCAATGTATGTGCGCTATTTTTTATCAAGAGGGAAGCCAAAAATAGGCTTTGTTCTAGGAAAATTGAATGCAGAAATCTACATAAAGTTGTTACAAGGCGAACACCTTGAATTTGCTGTTTGCTGTTGATTAACAGCGCGATAACTGAACTTTCCAGCAGGATAAAGCACCGATCCACAAGGTGAAGAAGATAAAGGCGTTTTGTAATTTTCGACAAATTGATTTGCTCGAGTGGTCTGCTTTAAGAACAGACCTCTATCCCATCGAGGATCTATGGTGAATACTTTTTGCCAAAATTCATACATCTTGAAGCTATATGACAGCTGGAAACAGCTATAAAAGGAAATATTGGTTGAATGGGTCAATATTGATGTGTCTGTCCTGAAAAAAACTAGTGGAGTCAAGGCCCCTCTTATTAACATATATAAAACTTTTATTTTGTAACTAAAATAATATGTACATTTATCTATTAAATAAAATTTTTGCTTTAAATCTCTATGGAGATTTAATTTCTTTTCATGTGAAAAAAATAGATTTTTATAATTTTTTTATTATATTTTAATTTCTTTTAACTATAAATTAGAAAAAAATATCTGTTTCCAATTTCCATTGCTTCTTTTAATTCAAATTAAAGTTGAAACATTGCACATATAATTATTTGTCTAAGGTACACTCGTAAAAAAGACTGAAAAGAAAGGGTAAATTTTAAACGGTTTTCCTGTAAAATTAAGTTTTTTACCCTTAGGTCCCTTTCTGTTTGCGTGGTCACATATTAATTTTATAAAGTGAAATTTCCAAACATTTAAAATGTTTAGGGTTAAAATAGCAAAATATAATTTCTAAATTTATTTTCATTTGGGCACCTAAACAAATCATATCATTAGGACAATCAAGGCATATTACAATTCTAACGAGCCTAAATATTAGGGGTTTCAACACTTGTCGCCTGAGTTTTGGTTTCATCATTAAACACTGCATATTATCTCGTAAATACAAAATACTTGTCACGATAAACCTTATGAACCGAAACACGATACAACTGCTTTAAGCCATTGAGCAGTTAAGTGGAGTATGGATGGCCCAGCATCAGGTCAAACTCACATAATATTCCGTTGCCACTAGGTTAATACAGCTTATTACGGTTTCGACAACTGATCAAAGTATGTTGCAAAACTTTACTTAAAAAACAAATATTTCCAGTTGAAGAAAAGCCTAAAAATATGGCAATTACTTAATGATGCACTAAGAAATATAAAAAAATATCTTTTTTTTTTACAAATTATTGATAATTTTTAATTACGATAACAGAATTGTACAAGTTTGATATTTTTAGACAAAAATATCAGCTGTTCTTATACTTTATATAATATGAATATACCCTTGCTTCCACTTAATATAACTTTTAGACAATTACGAACTGTGAAAAGTAAACTTTTAGTAAACCAATTTAAAATAGAAATTAAATTAAGATGAATTAAACATAATTAAAACGACATAATAAGAGTGTGACATACTTTTGAATATACTTTATTAATAACTTAATATTAAATAAGAGCCAGCATTGAAAAAATAATGAAAATTACAAATAATAATTTTAATTATAAAGTTAATTATAATGTAGATTAAACTTTGCATAAAATTAAACATTAAAAACTTGATGTTTATGAAGTTCTTAAATTTGAAAATACAGTTGTATTTGTTACTGTAAAATTTTTTCATCGATGTTAATGAGATATGTTTTGTTTTATTTGAAATATATTAACCTAAAGAGCGTAAAAGGGAATAGCAATTTATAAATTTTCTATTTTTATTAAAGGAAAAAAATCAACATATTTTTATTCTAAAATTACTAAGCAGGATTTTAAACAGTGTTTACGTTTTTTCAAATTTTTGATTTAAGGATATATCATAAAGTGTTATTGAATTAAGATCATATAAAATAAAAAATTTTAAAATATTGTCTGAGTTTTTTTTGACACAACGTATCTTTCACACTCCGTCATCAAACTAGTGTTTATATGACGTAAAGACAATTTTAGCGTAGGTTTTCGATTTTTATTTAACCAAATTGAATAAAGCTATTTCGATTTATTTTAAAATATGTCGTGCAACTTTGTTTTTTATATAAAATAAAATCAATTTAACGAAAATGAGTGCAGATTTAATTTCACCGGCCCAGACAATCTAAGAAGCAATATTAAGTTGCTCCACTCAAAAATATCAACTTCGGTATATGTGACCCGGTCTATGAAAAGGGAAAATGTGGCTTATGACTCTAAAACAAAATTTCGAAAAAATAGCTGTTATTGATAAACAATGCAACAATTTGCAACAATGCAACATTTTTGAGTCATAAGCCACCTTTTCATAGGCCGAATCACATATACTGACATTTTTCCATACCAACCACAAACTGCTTCGTGAGATCGGAAAAAGAGTACTGCCGTAATAAAGCTATATATACTCCCAACTATTGCTGAAAGTGTTTCTGATTTCAGCTTTGAGATTTTAGAACATGTAGGCAGAAGTCAAAATTTTGATGTAATATAGGTCAAATTGAAGATCCTCCATCTTCTACAGGGTTGATCAATTTTACACAAAATCTGTTCTAAACAAACGTACATAGTGTTATCTTATACCCTCTTTAGACATAAACCTTAATTGCGGAATCAAAGAATTTACGCCATTAAGGGCTTAATTGAGCTACTACAACAACATAAAGCACATGTTTTTGGGGGGTTGAAATTTAATTTACAAATGTCAAAAAGAGGTGACTAAAATAAAAAATTACAAAGGAAATTGTGGGTTTTTACTTTTTAATTCTTATAAATTTAATTTTAAAACGCAACTTTTATGAATTTTTTCAAAACAAAACGATAAAATGTATACGGTTATAATAAAACGATGATTTTTCAGCTGACAAATACTAGTTGAACATGTGTGAACACTATTTTAAATTGCTCAATTAAGATTAAATTGTCTCAAATTATTAAAAATGTCTGAACAGGGTATAACATAATGATATAAAATTTTTATATATTACTTAAGTTTTTTTTTTCTATTAAAAAATAAGAATGTAGGCCCTAAAATTCATTAATTATGGAATTTTTAAACTGAAAATGGTATAGCTTTTAACTCAGAAAAGATATAATCTTGAAATTTTTCCACAATATTTTAAATTTCACTTACTGACTATAAGAAAAAATTTTAAATTGGGTGTCGAAAAATCAAAAATTTTAATTTTAAAATGCTTATAACTCGCTCATTTTAAAACATAATTTACAGACTAAGACATAATTTTATAGGTATTAACTAGACCTTTAGGACCATGTATAATTTAAAAATCAAACAAAAATTTAAGAAATGCCAAGCTTTAAAATAATTTGCAAGGGCGAGGTACCCAATTTTTAGCGTCACGCCTGGCAAGTGGAAAGTGCCCAAAATTTATCTGAGACACTCCTCTGCTATGCTCACGCCAAATTTTGGACAAATCGGCCTAGCCCTTTACAAATGGCTGAGTTATTTCCAAAATATTTTAATTCTGCCCCATTGTGCACTGTAATAAAAGGTTATGTTTATATATGAAAAAGTGTAATTTACGAAATTTTATCTTAAAAAATATATTTTTTATTTCTAATCGTTTCTGCAAGTATTAACCAGTGTTGGGAACTGACAATGTTTAAATTGTACCTCCCCAATGATAAAATTCTACCAAATCAGCATTTCCCCAATGATAAAATTCTACCAAATCAGCATTTGGCATAAAAAAAAACAAATAAAACATACAGTAGCTCAATATTAAAATAGTTCAAATCAAAAGCTGAAATTCCTTGAATTTCTGTTTTTGTGTTGCTGATTTACTGACAATTAATTTGTTAAATTCTTACCTATTTAATAAGCAAAAGGCTTTCAATGTTGTGAGCTGGTTACTCTATAATTTTCCACAAGTTCTTGAAACTCCACATAGCCCACCGGAATTTAATCCGACAGAGTATGCTGCTGGTATTTGGAAGCATAATTAAAAAGCCATCTAATTACTAAAAGAGGCATTTGGTTTCTCACTAGAAAGAATGGAAAAATATCAGCAGAATACTACCGGAAACGGATTGAGGCATTGCACAAACGTTCAAACGCTATAGTTAAGCAAAAACGGTTTGCAACTACATTACCTGTTATATAAATCAATAATGTTGCCAAAAATATATAATATAGAAAAATATATATTGCAATTTATTTATATTTAGACAGGGTTGGAGAACTCCGAAATTAGAAATGAATAAATAAAAAAAATAAAAAATATTGAATAAATTGTATACGAAATTGTACGAAAAATGAACGAGGTGTATCATTGATGTGTCGATTGTTCCAAAAATCCCAACACTGGTATTCACAAAAATTTTCAGCACTTTGTGAACTTTTCTGTCAGTTGGAGTTTCAAAAGTTTTATTTTAATAATCGGCAACATGAGTCCTAAAAAAAATGAAGATATTTGCTAAAACATAAACAGTTTCAATCATAGTAATGTAATTCTAATGAAAATGTTTGTAAAGTGTACTGCAATATAAAAATATATTTAACATTTCGAACTATTTCTAGACAGAATTTTTAGAATTATTTTAATAACTCCTTTGCAATAAAACAACTTGGTCTAATCTGAGCAAGTGCGTTAAGGTTTCTATGGAATGTAGATATAGAGTCTACCTAGTACATTTAATAAAAATGCCATGTTATTATTGTGGTGTACTTTTTATACCCTTCACCACAGGTGGAAAGGGTATATATAAGTTTGTCATTCCGTGTGTAATTTCTACAATATTCATTTCCGACCCCATAAAGTATATATATTCTGGATCCTTATACATAGAGAAGTTGATTAAGCGATGTCCGTCTGTCCGTGTTAGTGTGGTAATGTCATTTGCCAAGGCACCAGAAGAGATACAAAAAATTTTGGTATTGCAATTCAGCAACATCGGATCATTCCTTTGGAGGCTACAGGCCAAAAACCACGCCCACCTATATTTTTTTTACGTTTTTTTTTTAATTTTTTTGGCTTTAATGATTCTGTTTTGCCTTTTTTTGTCAAATAAATATTAGACTGCGACAGGTAGATCGCAAGGAGTGCATACAGATCTCGGGGGATCAATAACCCCCTGCGAGGGGCGATTTTTGTTTGTTTTTAGATTGGTAGGGTTTTTCTGCTTTGATTTGTATTAGAGACCTTAATAGAAAGCAATACGCATAGAGGTAGCCAATGGACCCACAGGGTACCCACTGACAAATAGGAGCAGTTAAAAGGACCCCCCATGTGTCAATATGATGAAATTTTTTTTGTAACCATTACTTTTTGCTGTAAATTTTGTGTAAAAATTTTTTGTAAAAATATTTTTTTAAAAATTTGTTGTAAAATTTTATTCGAAAATTTTTTAAAAAAAATTTTAAAATTTTTTTTTCAAAAATATTTACAAAAAAATTTACAAAGCATTTTCTAAAATATATTTTACAGAAAATTATTCGAAAAAAAATTTTTTTTTAAAAATTTTCCCAAAAATTTTCGAATAAAATTTTACAACAAATTTTTAAAAAAATATTTTTACAAAAAATTTTTATACACAATTTTCGAAAAATTAAAACAAAAATTTCAATATTTCTTTGAAAATGAAAATCATGCCTGTAACATAACATATATTTAATATTAAAAATATACATATGTATGTATGTGTGTATATAGAGTAACATATTTTTTTAAATGCGTTTGATTTTTAAATAGATGATATCTCTGTTTTAAAACCTAGGTGCATTAAACACATAGACATCATCAGAATACCGACTACAAACTGTCAAAAATGAAACGTTGTGGCTATCGTCAACTTAGGCTAATTTCTATTTTATTCAACAAAAGAAAATGTCACAAAATTGCAAATTAAAAATTCATATGGAAAAAAAAAGTTTTGGAGGAAATACTTATAATTTTTTGAAAAAGTTTTTTAATTTTATAAAAGCAAAATAAGTATTTCTACAACAATGTCAGAGTTTACGATGTAGCTGTCGGCTTCAATATCGTTAAGTAGCTGACAACACGGCGACAATTGTAGCAAACGGAATTTGTTTTCATTTATCTTCTATTTTTTTAACTCATGAATAATGATTTTTTCTCATACGAATTTATTTAAGTAAGGAGTCAACAATATGGATAATTCTGTACATGTCTGTATAAATCAAATCACCGTGGTAAAGGGTATAGAAGATTCGGCACGGCCGAATATAGCACTTTTACTTGTTTATTTTAATGTAGTTGGATGCTGAAGTAGACCACTTTTTATGCATCCATATTCGGCCCATTGTAGACTTCAATGATTCTAAGCACCGTTAAGTCTCATGCTAACACTAGCTTTTACTCTTGACTGTAGTGATTTCAGACTGTCGACGGTTCACCTTCTTCCTCATCTTAGAGCCTCCCGTACGTGCTAACATTTGACATTTGGCTTAGATCCCACATTGCTTCTACATTTAACATGTGTTGGCGTGTAGTCCTAAGCGTTATGTTAGGTAGTGCTGGATATTAACATCCAATTGCGCTAATATTTAAGCCTCTTCCAGGCACAGTCAGCAAGTATTCCATTCCATTCCATTCAGCATTGTCTTCCATTTTCATCTTGGCTAGATAGTACTTGTATTTTCTAAGACCTCTCACTAAAGCAGATATCCAGCTTAAGTTACTCTGAACTTCGAGCCGAGAAGCTATTGCCTCAGAAATGCCTTTAAAAAGAAAAAGCAATCAGTTCACCTGTTCAAAGGTTTTTGTGTCCACCAGCCTATAAAAACTGAAATTCCTTTAGAGACTGACCATTTCAGCTTTTGTGAAAAATTTAATTTAATTCATTGATTACTTTTTATTTTATTTATTATAAGCCTTTTTTTAAAACAAATTTAAAACAATTTTATTTATTACTTCATATTTAATTTAATACTTTAAATAACATACAAACTTATTTAAATTAAAATAACTTAAATGTAAATTTACAAGTTAATTAATTAGTGATGTTGATCTGTTCTCTTATTATCGAATTTTATGTGAATACACTATTTTATTGGCAAAAAGGTCTATTTAATTTCTATTTACTGAAATAAAAACTAAATTTGAATAAATAATTTTTCACTTTCTAGTAATGAAATAATATATGCACAGATTTAATCATGAGTTATAACGACAGCAACATAAAATAGAAATGGTAAATATTTAATTAGCATAAATGAATCAATAAACACCATTATTTGCTTATTTTGTGCTTTTATAGAAACAAATATTTACCTCATTTTATGTGTAAAAATTATTAAATCGGAATCTGTTACAGCTAAAAATTTGTTAGGCATGGCATACATTAGCTTGCATTGTATTTGTTTCAATGAAATATAAACAAACACTTATTATGATTAGTAATCAATTCTACCGCTCAAATAAAATATAGTAAAACTAGCTATACCCGGTACGCTTCGCTATCTTATTAAAAAATATATTTTCAGAAATGTATTTGTTAGATTTTTTATTCCATTTTATTTTTATCTGTATGAAGTTTGTAGGCTTGCAGATTAATATAATTTTAAAGATTTCAAATCTACTATAAAATCAACCAGGTTTTACATTCGTAAATGCTCACTGATAAGGCTCCTAAGAACTCTATAATATTATTTTCTAACCTAGAGAGCTTTTGGCTCGACTGTGCACATTAACAAATATTACTCACATAGAATTTAAAGTCTCTATCTTTTAAAGTTACTAGGTTAACTATAATAATTGTTTGATTTGAATGAAAGTAACTACGACCACTGATTCCATTCAGCCAGTTTTAAGTTCGGCTATACACATTAATACCTTAAGTACAAAATTTCAATAGTCTATCCAAGGTATTTTTAAACAGATAAACTCACTGGGTGGAGCTAAAATATTGAGGGGAAAATTTAATATTTTTTATATGGAGTTTGACATTAAAGGCTTTTTTGTTTCCCCTTAAAATACCATGTGAGTTTACCTGTTTAAATATGCCTTGACTCTACCTATTGAAATTACTTAGGTGCTTGAAAATAATTCTGCACTTTAAATGGGATATACCACGCCCTCTAATCCAGCAAAGATTTTTCTTTGCTATGCAAATGAAGAATTTACATTTTTAAAGATATTGATTCTGCACCACTGTGCACTGCATAATATAACTTCTTTGGGTTATTTTATCAAAACTTAAGATTTTAATGACAATTATGGTTAAAAGCCTCAGATCCCGAAACCAGTCCAACCATAGACGGAGGAAATGCTTCGCATTAAGAGCGATGCTGCAGAAGATTAGCATAAATCATATAGGTAATGTGTATTTGCACCGTTTATTTGTATCTTAATTATATGATGAATACTTAATAGAAAGTTTCGTTCCAGAAATCAACGAATACCTAATAGAATTTTAATTTTTTATAGTTCTTACTGTGACTTCGTTTAAACCGAACATTTTTCCAAGAAATCTTGAGCCTTCTCCATTTCGAAGGCGATCTAAAAGTTCAATTTTGTTTTCTAAAGAAATGGCTTTACGTTGTAGTTGTGTATTTGTAGTTTTCGTCGTCTTCTTGTAGAGACGCATTGATAGTTCACAAAATATTAACACATTTTAATTGCTCTAACAAGAAAAATTGCTTGTATGCACAAAAAGGGAATTCCTCTGAATTTTTGATATAAAAATATTTCGCATAACCTAAATTTTACAAATAAAATCTAAAATCTTTTGAATCGTGCTAAATGGAATAAAATCCTGTAAAAAAATTATCTTTTTATTTTCAAACCGTGTAATAACAGAATTGGGTGTACATGGAATTGTGTAATCATTATTGCGATTATCTTTACTAATCCTTAAAACTGTTATTTAACTTCCAAAAAAAATTCTATTCAAAAAATTTTGCGGTCTTTAACACTTTTGCAAATTTGAGTATACATATTACCACTTTTAGGGTTTCGTTCCCAAAGGGTAAAAAGTAACCCTATTGTTTTCGCTACAATGTCAACGTCAGGTTGCGCATTCTATCTGTGGCCGTTATACCAACAAATACAAACACTTATAGAGTTGTCCGAGTGTTATTCACGTATATGTCTTTATTTCTTGAGCTGTAGGAGCAAATCACTTAAAATTTGTACATAGTAATTAAAACTACACGTCACTGCCGGACTTGATTTACATGTAAATGGACCAACTTTTGGGCTAGAAATAGTAAAAATTATAGGGTATTAAAGATCGTAATTTGCACATGCATGCAAATTATAAATAATATTGCAAACAAAATTATTGCACTACTTTTTTGCAGGTTAGTGATAAACGGCAAATCTTCACTAACACTCAAAAGCATTTATGGGTAGTTCAAGTGTTTGCACTTTCACTAAACGCAGGTTTAGTGTAAAAATGCTTCACTCACTCAATTAGTGCAAAAGTTGTACTTGCAATCAATAAAAATTTAGTGCAAAATACGCTGCACTCAAATTAGTGAAAAAAGTTGCAATATATTGAAGGTTGTTTTTTTTTTAAATCAAATAATTAAATTTTGGTGTAAAATTTTTAACTCACTATCACTAATGTTAATTGAGGCTGCAAATTTTGAAATCATGACTAGAATACAAGTGTGATTACAAAATTAGTGCACTACCTTCAACTGTAGTAGACGATCACGTTTTTCTTGCTTATATATTTTAAAATAAAATAAATTAATTTACAATTCTAGCCAAATATAGTTAAGGCCTTTTCTTAAACTCAACATCCTTCTTCAGCATTCTTTATATCTATCTGCTTTAGGTAGTGTTTCAGTTGTAAAAATCGTCTGAACTTAGAAAAAAGATACGTTAAATTGTAACTCAATCATCTATACTCAGTTGATGAGCTAATACGAACTAAGTGTACCCCAAAGCTGTTTTCTTTTTTCTGTACCATATTATATATGTTGTTGCTCCAGCTAACATCCTCTTGTGAGTAATGAATGCAACTTTTTGATAGTTAGAAGTGGTTTTACACGACGAGTGTTTGTCATATGACTTGTCAGTTTGATAACACATATGTAATTTCATGTGTTTGTCAAAATACGGATTATAATTTTTGCTTTCAAACGTACGTGTGTAATTACATCTGACATAACCTATAATATATAATTTTTCCGCCACAAAGCTTTGTATTGGCAACCACAGCTTATGCAAAGATGCAAACGTAGTGCTTTTGCCATGCTTTTAGTGCTTTTGAAACCACAAAAAACCTAAAACAGCAAAATATCAAGTTGTCATTACAGGATGTCAGATGCTTTGTCACATCAAAATAAAACACGTTCTAAACCAAAAATGTCATATGTATTGTACACATGGAAAATATACATGTTATGTTTGAAAGGGTTCACACGACGTGTTTAGAATTTACACATGGAAAAGTGACAGGTCATATGACAAATACACGTCGTGTAAAACCACTTTAAAGATGTATGCACAACAATTTATTTATATGATTCAATAAATAAAATAATTAAAAAGCTTATTAAGTGGTGGGGGTTATTAAAGATCTGTGTTGGCGACAAATCCCTTTAGTCATAAGTTGTGGTTTATCGCATGTATTATTTTTTTTTTATATATTTATTTCTTAAATATATAACAGCTTAAAAATACCCTACATTAAGTATTTTTTGAATATGTTTTAAATAAAATACAAAACCTTTTACTAAAACAAGTTTAATAATAAAAACTAAAAAATATGGTTTTTAAAGCAACGTGTCCCTTTCGGATCCTGAAACTTTTTGGATACTAGGTTTAAGGTTAAATGTTGAACGCCTTAAGACAGTCGATTAATGTTTTTATATGATGTGTTTGACGATATCGATGTTATTATGGGTTCTGAAGTATAAAGTTATATATTTAAAAGATTCTTCATGGTTAAATTCACGAAAAATTTTTCCTGTGTAAACCTAATTTAAAGGTATTTCTTAACTCCTCCGGAACATTTCAATAGCTATAGATTTATTCTTTTTTTTGGACTTTAAGTTTATATTTGATAATGTAGCATGAAGACATGTAATACTAATTCAATAATTAGTTAGAATACTACTTTAGCAACAGCATAACCGCAAGCTAATGTTTCTAAAATAGTTCTCAAAATTTGCAGAGTTCATTTATTGCTGATGCATTAAAATTAACCCATTTTCTTTAAGTTTCACTAAATATATTAACATAAAAATTTTTTAAGAATTTTTTGTTTGACGTTTATAGACTTTAACTAAAGTAGCAAATACGAAAATACGAAAATTACCCCAGAAAGCGTAGCACAAATTGCAGTTGGGTGGCAATCTGAATGATAGAAAGGTCATATTTTCGCAACACTGTGTCATACTAATACAAAAATGTCTCAGAATTATAAATTACAAATTATACACAAAAAATTTTTTGGTGCAAATATTTATTATTTTTTTGAAAGTTATTTAATTTTATAAAAACAAAATAGGTATTTCTACAACAATGTCAAAGTTTACGATGTAGCTGTCGGCTGCAATATCAATATGTAGCTGACTGAACGCCGACAATTGTAGCCAACAGAATTTGTTTTCATTTAGCAGCGGCTACGCACCTAAATGAATAATGAGTTTTTTCACTCACCGAAGGGTATAGAAGATTCGGCACGGCCGAATATAGCACTCTTACTTGTTATTAATTCACATAGTTTTTTTTTTCTTCCTAATTATAATTTCTATCGACAAATATAACATTTAAAAATAATAAAGGTAAAAGGAGATTATGTAATTTATAGTTTAAAAAAATACTAAAATATACTTAAGCCTCTTAAAAAATTATTTATATTAAAAAATATTTTGAAAAGTTAAACAAATCATTAATTATAAAAAGATAAATGTAACGTTAATGTAAATGATTTCATTTTCCCACTTAACATCAAAAAATTATTGTGTACGTGGTATATGTTTAATGAAACACAATATACTAGAGTGTCTATATAGCAATGTTTTATAGATTCATACTAAATGCCACAAATATTTGTTTGTGTGCTTGGATGCGTGTGAAAGAAAATATATTTTCTGATACTGGCGTTAATGGTAAAACCTATAAAGTTGCTGTACTGACGGAAAAAATCAGCAACAGTGATACAATAAAACCACTTTGAAGTGTAATGCAATAAATTTTATATTGCCGTTAGCACAAGTTCAATAAAAAAATAAATAAAAGTAAAAATAAAAATAAAATAAGAAAAAGAACAAAGACCATGAAAAAAATATCAAAGATTGCTGTTGAACATATTATTGAATGTTGAAGTTGTTAATAAATATTGAGAAAATAAACATGTACTTAAATGTATATCTTGATGGAAATAATTTTTAACGTGTTATTTATGTAGTTGTTTTATTGATTTACCACTGCACAATAAGATTTATAGTTGAACGTTTGTATTAATGTTCTAAACTTGAAATAGGACTCTGAATTAAAGAAAAGCTGTTTCTTAACTGTAAGTTTAAATACAAAACAAATATTCAGTTGTATAGTAAGAAACTATAGACAAAAACTTACGCTATGTTTTTTCAATTCATGAAAATCTTACTCTTATGGGTTTCAACTACTTCTATGTACAACTAAAATTTTATATTATACTAGCTGTGCCTATACACGTTGTCTGCATCCTGACAATATTCTGTTCGATATTGCTTCGAAAGTAATCCATACCATATTTTAAGACTCTTACGTAATTACTTTATACAAAGGTACCCATCCCTGGATAAAATTCTGAAATTTATATTAAATTTATATAAAATTCTAAAAATTATTGTAAAGCTTTGTAAAAGGTGTTTAAGTATATTAATAACAACGTAATTCCACAACGTAAACATACAATTCAAATACAAATTTTATTCAATTGGCTTTTTGGCAGTAAGTAATTCACATTTTGTTATTACCTTAAATTAGCGCCATCTGTGGCGCAACCGTGTTTAAAATATCCCGCTCTCAATTCATAGTTTGTCAATATTTTAAAATAGCGCCATCTGTTGCGCAACCGTGTTTAAAATATCCCGCTTTCAAAAATAAAAGACGCCTTAAAGTATGCAGTACTTTTTCCACTTCCACCGTATTTTTTCCACTTTCTCTTCGGAATAAGTTATTTTTGCGGAAAAAAGTATCCTAAATTGGAATAAGTATACTAAGTACCTCCTCATCCAGTAGTTCTTACGTTATGCGAGTACAGACAGAAAGACAGATAGACTGACAGGATATTATATGTATAGAATTGGCCTAATTTACCCCCCACTATATTGCTGTTAGATATTGTTTTACGCTGTTATATTTCCAATTTTACGACAGTATATTTTCGATTTTTACTCTTATGATTTTCAGCTTCATATCCACAACTATGATTAAAAATCAATAAAAATCTACTAAACAGAAACAAAACACACCAATATTTATCACAGGCATACAAAAACATCATCACTACTACCACGCACTTCTCATATAATTGATTGCTCAGTAGAACGAGTTTATTAAAAACAAATAAAAATAAAAGAAACATAAGAAAGTATTATTTTCTCTTAAAAAATGAAAACCTTTCATCGCCAAATTTCCTAACAGTTTTTGTAACTCTCTCCTCCGATTATCGAAATAAAGCAGTGCACAGTGGGAAAATGGCTAATCTAGCGGCGCTTTGTTAATAACTTCAAACACATGTAAAATTGTAAATGATTTTTGTTTTTTTTTTCTTTTTTTAATTTATATACATACATATGTATCTAAATATCTGTGGCAAAAAGGATAAAGTGCTTAAGTCTGATTTTTAAGTTTTGTAGGAGAGCAATTTTAAACTTAAAAATTAATTTTTTTTTTTTAAATATCTGATCTTTAAACTTCACACATGGGAGTCAGACGTATGTTTTGCAAATTATTTTAAATCTACCAAAAGTACACAGGCGTTGCAATTAATAAGTTGTGAAAAAAAGATTTTTTGATTGGGAAAAATAGCTTGTAGTTTCTTAAGCTTTTTTCCCAATGCGTTTAGACATAGAAAAAAGATAAGCAGAAAGAAATTTCGCTATAACTTCTTCAAAAATGGTACGAAATAATTGAAACTTTGCACATGGGTACTTTGGAGTATGGAGATTCCAAAGACTTAAAACCACTAACTTAAATTTTGCTTAAGTCGACTTAAGCACTTATTCCTTAATGCCACAGATATAAGTAATTAATTAAATTTCACAATTTTTGGATTTTCTAAATTTTACAGAAATTTTATTTTAGTCCTATGCAAAATGTAGGAAAAGTAAGTTTTTAAAATAATATGCAAATGTATGATTGAGGTTTTGATTGAACCTATAACTGCGAAAATCCTTATTTCTTGCCTCAAGTACCTCCTCTGACAAAATTTCTATTGGTAGCGAAACTTTTTTAATAATATCTGCTCCATGTATTAGTATTTTGTGTACAGGTGGAGGCATATAAAATCAAGGGTATTCGGAATTAAATATTTTTGCTCATTCCCAGATGTATATCTGAAAAGCCTCCACCTTAACTGCATACCCACATGCTATTGTGCGCAAAATCCAATCAAACCTTATTATAAATTCTACTTGTACGCCAGTTACTTTAGAAGCTAAGGTTGGCTGTTAGAAAACAATTCCGGCGGTATTCCTAGTGTTTGCATTCCCCGAATCTGTCGTTGGAATGTCCACCGATTTGTTCTTTCAGATTAAGTTAAACTTTTCTTTTGGTTTGCTGAGCAATTTCTTTATTTTCTCCCCGAATTTTCCAATTTTTTATCGGTATTCTGTAGGCAATATGAATTATACACTCGAAGCATGGTATCCAAGCATGAAGTGTCGATAATCCGTATTCTTATAAATAATTTAGTGGCTGCCTCAGTTGAACTAAATTTATATTGTTCGTCAATTTCGGTGTCGCCCCACAAATTCCATAAGCCAGTGATTATGACTCCGCTATGGTATTAAAAACTTTTCCATCGATCATAGGCAGATGAAATTCGTGTTCTACTTCAAAAAAACTTAATTTTGTCGGAGGAATGTGAGAAATTTCTATTTATACTATCTATCTCAGCCCTATCTAAATCCGCTGACTCTTTTTCAAGAATTATTTTAATGGGTCTGCAGAACCGAGTTGATGAAGGACGGTTATTTTGCCATACTATTAGGAGTCCTTTTTTTAATTTGTAAAAAAACAATACATACAGCAAATAAATGCTCACCAATTGTTCCTGTGTCAGAAACACTAAAACGCTGACGATAAGTAGAGTGAGCACTGCTACTGCCATATCCCCATTTAAATATTTGCTTTTATGCAGTCGTTATTATTGCCTACAGTCATGAGATCTTGTATATGTGCAACAGTATGGTCTACAAGACTTTGCAAGCCAACTTTAGCTGAACGTTCTGTTACTTGTTACTTGTCACTGGGGTAACTCTCAATTACATTACAAAATATTTGATTTTCAGCCATTAAACATTTTTTGGGTGACACTGGTTCATTGTGCCATATTAAAAAAGGTTGCGTTTAGATTCTGTCATTGTAACTAAAAACGGAAAAAATCAAAAACTTGCAGCCCATTTTTGGACTTTACATAGATAACAACACATTTAACCAAACTTTACAAATACTGAACCGAATCCGGTCGAATCCACCCTACTTCTGTTCCACACAAAGTTGGATTATATTATGTAGAAACACTTTCACAAAGGACATTTTCTTTTCCCACATTTAAACAATAAAAAACACATTATGGATCGCAAACCAAATTTTTTTTTATTCAATACATAACTAATAGTTAAAATAAAATCAAAAATCTTTTTAAAAATTTAAAAACTTATTTTTTTGTTTTCAACAAAATTGCACTTGAAAAAGCGCAAAAATACCAATTACACTTTATGAAAAATGTGTTAACTTTAAATACTCACAGCTGTGCAAATATTAAAAACAAAACAGAAAAAAAAACCGTTGGGGTTTAAATTTTCAAAAAGACAAATAAAGTTTGCCGAATTATGAATTTTAAAAAATCGCTAAAACGCCGCTAGATTGGCAATTTCTCCTGCAGTGTTAAGAGTGGTTAATATTTCGACAGGGGTTTTTTTTACAATATAGTAAACGTTAGTGGTCACATTTTCCTGATTTAAAAGTGAATTTCGGAAACGCTATTTCAATCCAAGGATGAGGCAGACAGACATCGCTAAATTATATAAGAAGCTTAAAAATATAGATGGAGTCGGAAATTAATATTGTAGAAATTGAAAAAGGAATAACAAACTTATATATTAACCTGTGGGTTAAATAAATGAATGAAATTGTTATTCCATAACTACTATACTCCTTCGCGTGGTATGGTCTCCTAACAATAAGTTTAATAATCCTTGTAAAATAACAGACTTCAAATTAAACAGATTGCGAAGCCATGAAAAGTAAGATTTTTTCCCTTTTTCTTAAGAGAAGTAACACTCAGGCAATCAATGCCTATATTAATGGTTTTACTTCGTTTGGAAGGAAGTTGTATGAATAGATAAGACAGATGGTTAGAGTGTAAGTAAAGCTGTACTTTTGGCAACACTGCAACTGCACATTATGTTTATTTTTAGAACAATGTTGCAGCGCCTCTGGTGTAACTAATTTGTAATTATTTTACTTCGACGGCGATTTAGTGCTATATGGTAATACCGGTGAATATTGTGAATAGATTTAATACTTACCAGAAAAATCGATCTTGTCATGGCTCAACTAGTAACCGTTCTATAGTAGTCAAACTGCTAACCACTTGATCTACAGCACACTCACAAGTTAGTTTTGAAAGCGTGTTCGACTTGCAACATTTGTTTCTGTATTAGCAGGTCTACAAGGTGGCTTAACAAGTAATTGCTGTTTCTGGCTTAGGTGAGATGAAAACATATGCTACGTAAATATGATTGGACGATGAGATCGAACTGCATAGAGGACATACACAAACTTGAACATGTGATATCATTGCCCATTATGTGTGGATAAACAGTGTGTCTTAAACACATATTTTAGAGTAAAACAAAAAAAAATTTGGAATTTTTTTAATTCTTGGGTATTTATTTATACTTATATTTTTGGAGAGTAGCCATTATTCAGGCTTACACCGATTTACATATACAAAATTTGATGATCTTTTTTTTCTAGTTTTATAAATTTTTTGTAATATTTTATTTAAAGAACTACATATGTAGTATGCAAAATCCATATCATTGATACCATAAAACGTTTTAGAATTAAATGACTTTTTTATATTGTATATTTCCAAGTTTATTAAGAGTAAAGATTATTCAACTAAATATTAAAATTAGTTTTAATATTATTTTAGATATTTTTTATGTGTACGAATATACATTTTGTATTAAAAATTTGTGAATTCAGATATTTTCTTAAACATAATTTAATTGAAATTTTTATTAAAACTTTTTAGTTGTTTATTTTAATACACGGTAATCCTTTTTTCGAAAACTGATGGTGTATTAATACGGATTTAGAATACTGTTGACACATTAGGGTCGCACTTAAAAAAATAAGTTTTTTCACTTTCACCCCCGAGTTTAGTAAATTTTAATAAACAAGTTATTCTGAAAAAATTTCATGTGAATCGGTTGGGGTTAAGATGTGCCGCATGCCCGCCTTAATTTGCGGACAATTAAAATATTTACCTTTTTTAGCTTATAACATTTTCATTCTGAAATAAAGAAAGCTTTTCATACACTCAAAAAATGATGTACGTAAAATCAGCCGAAAAAATGATATTATTGAAAATTTAGTTAAACCAGAACAATTTTTATTTTTTTATGTTAAAACATCAACCGATTAAAGTCTGTAAAATGGTTGCAAGTTCCGTAGGATATACTGGTTATACATTTTTTTAATGTCAATAAAATTGACCACAAATACCATTAAAATTAAAGTAAAAATGTTGTTTTTGCTTTAAGAAAATAACTACATTTTACGTAAATAGCTTTTTCCTTTATTTTCAGTTGGCTTTGTTTAAAGTAATAAAGAAAATTACTGAAAAAATTAAATGCAACGTAAAATCAGTTTGTAGTTTGTTTTAAAAATAAACGTTAAAATCAGTTAAATAATTTGTTTCTCTTCGTTTTTAATGTTTATTCATTTAGAAATTATTTTTTAATAAACTTCTGTCAGTTATTGTACAAATATTTTGAGTGTAGAAACTAAAAATAAATTTAAAAAATTAAATCACTCACTTGAAAAATACTAAAACATAATTTTTAATTAATATTTAATTTTAATATTTAATTTTATAAAAACAGGCTGCTAGTATCGCTTATTTTATAATTATAAAAGTCTTAGCATTTCATTTCATTTCATTTCCCACCCCCTAATGTTGTTTGCCTGTCTTCCTTGTTGATTCGGTTTTATTAACCGACTTCGAAAAAGAAGGGGGTTATCTATTCGTCTGTAACCGCGGTTATGTATGTAACCGCAAGACTCAGCCATTTCTCAACTGATTTTAATTTTTTTTCTTTATTTGAAAGGTTATGCTTTTAGTTAGGTCCCGTTTTAAATACAGTTCATTATAATAAAAATTAAAGGGTGTCCCCATACAACTTACATGTTTTTACGTGTATTAAGAACCGTAAAGGGCACCAAATTAGAATTTATAAAAAATTGCGTGTCGCTTTAGGTCCCAGCAGCAGAAATTAATAAAAAAATAATTTTAAAATTTAAAGGATGTCCCCATAGGTGACGTAATTTGACCAATATGGTCCTTTCTTTTGAACCGTTATAGACAAAACCTTGAAAATTTTACAGAATATCGATTACTATGACCATTATAATAAAATGTTTAAATATTAAAAATTTTAAATTAAAGGGTGTTCCAATAGTTCATTTAATTTGATATATATGGTCATACCTTTGAACTGTTGTACACAGACTGCTGAAATTTACAAAGAACCTGTATTGCTAAGTCCGCTGTAACAAAAAGTATAAAATTTGAATTTGGAAATAAAATGGTGTCCTAATAGTTAACGTAATTCTATGTAGGTTAGGTTAGGTTAAGCAGGCAACTTTTGAACTGTTATAGACAGACAGCTGAAATTTACAAGGAACCTGTATTGCAAAGTCCACTATAGCAAGTATACAATTTGAATTTTGAAATTAAAGGGTGTGCCCATAAATTAGGTAATTTGATCTATATGGCCCTATCTTTTGAACCGTTAAACACAAACTCTGAAATATTAGGTAGAATGTCCACTACTTTCTCTGGTATAACAACATGTATAAATATTTGGAATTATAATGTAAAGGGTGTCCCAATAGTTCATGTAATTTGATATATATGGCCAAACTTTTGAACCGTTATAGGAAGATAGTTGGAATATATAAAGAATCTTTGTGGCCAAGTCCTCTATAACAACAGGTCTTAAATTTAAAATTGCAAATTAAAGGGTGTCCCAATAGGTGATGTTGTTTGATCTATGTGACCCTATCTTTGAAACCGTTATAGATAGAGCCTTGATTGGTGTCCCCATAAAAGATGGATGCTGGTGAAAATAGCTTAACTTTTGAACAGTAATAGGGAGAGGCTTGACAGTCACATAGGCTTTACTTTTTTTCTCTCTAATTTTGGCCCATCTTTTATTTGGTTTAAGTCTCATTCTTACAGATTACTTCTTACATTTTTAGTATAGAATTGGTGCCCTTCTATCTGTTTTGAAGAATTATTTTTAATACTTCTATTTAATTAGACTTTTTTCATTAATCTTCTTAAACTATTTTCACTAACGCACCTAAAATTTTCAAACATTTTGCAGCTGAAGCAGTTTATATTAACATCTAATTTGATGATAATTATGATTTTCCAAAACATTATTAATAAATTGAATACATTACACTTTACCATTAACAATTCCCTCTTTACCACTTCAATTAATTAATTTCAAAATCTAACATAATTTTTCGCACTCGAAAATTCAATTTACAGCCACGCTTGATTGTATAAAAAGAAAAAATCAAACTAACATTTGAGTTATAAAAGTATAAATTAAAATTATTATAGTTCATATCTGCTTCAAAGATAATTTCATTCTGAGGTAACTCATAAAAGTACTACGGAGTATAAATATACATAAAAAATAAATGAATACTGATTTATTTGTATAAATACCCTGAAGGAAACCTGGAGACAAGTGTCTCCAAGTCACCACTATTGTCAACTATTTTGGTGACTCTTTGGCGACATTGTCAACAAAGCGTCTACATTTTTTATATTTTTCTTTGATGAGGAAAAAATCTAATTACGTTCACAATTTATTATCAGATCTGTTATAAAAATAACTTAACTTAATTACATAACCTTATATTATTACAACTACTTCAGAAAAGTACCAAAAGTGTAAACTAGAATTATTAAAATGTAAATAAACTAGTGAATCATTAGTTGCAATGTCTACCTAGTCAATAGTACCAATGTCAGTAGTGCATTTTCAATGACAAGCACATGTTAAATGTCTATAGTAAATAGCTTTGTCTGGGGTATTATAAGTCACTAGTACTGGTGACTGCGTCTATAGTAAGTCAGTACAGTTGCACTATTGATATTTCCTGCAGGGTATTTTCTTTAAAACTTTACGTCTGTTTTGGTTTGATTCAATTGAAAGACAGCTTGACTAGATCACATATGCTTAAGGGACTTAAAATGTAATTTCATATGAAATTACTTTTGTATTGTATTTTAAAAAATTCCTTTTGTATTATATTTTAAAATAAAATAAAATCTAATTTATTTTTTAATTACACAACATAAAAAATACTCAATTATAAGTGATTTATAATTACGAGTTGGTATGTTTTTATTTAATGTTTTTCCCCATTTTGAGCAGTTGGGTAACCAGAAATGTATCGCGCCAAATATATACATATATTAATGTCAAAATAAATAAGTGTCTTACGTTTCAAGTAATCAACTTTAAGTATTTGCGTAAACACTTTGGTGATAACTTAATTTCTTAGCTTACTCCTAAGAGCTCTTATCTATACACATAAAAAATAATAACTCATTTCCGTCTGTCTGCTTTTCATTTGTGCTCGCATCACGTAAAAACTAATGGTTGGATTTTAACAAGGCTTTGTAAAGAGGTACCTCTTAGCATCCTGATTCTGAATATAGGATACTTTTATTACACAAAAATATCTTATTTCCAAGAGAGAGTGGAGAAAAAGCAGTGACAAAAACGCCATTTTCCCGTTTAAAGGTATTGAAATTTTCGGTTTAGAACTGGGATATTTTAAACACTATTGGGTAACATTAGGCGCCAATTGAATAAAATTTGTATTTGATTTGTATTTTACTTTGTGGAATCACAACGTTATTAAAATATCTTAAACGCCTTTTACAGAGCTTTACAATAATTTTTAGAATTTAAAAATTTTATAAAAATTTTAGTATACGTGAAGAGCCTTACAATTGGTGTTAAATGATTTCAAAGCAAAATCGAGCAAAATATTCTCAGGATGCCCGCGACGTTGCGGCCACAGTTAGTTTGCAATAAAACTGTATTCTGTATATAATTAAAAATTTAAGCTATTAGAAATTATACTCTGATTTTTGACATTTTCAATGGGTTTCAAGTTTAAAACAAAAATAAAAAAAGTGAATTTGATGTCCTATCATTTTAAGTACAAAAAAGTCATAGCGAGCAAGGGGTTATTAATCTTCTTCAATAGGTTCATCTTTTAGCCGACAAAGAAACATTAAATTTAAGACATGTAAAAATTTGTAAGAAAGAAAATTTTTCATCGTGTAGTTAATTTTCAAGCCTTTTGCTTGAGTTTTATCGTTTTAGGATACTGTTAAAATCAGGAAAGTTTAGTAAATCTCATACGTTTTTATTGCTTTTTTGTGACTTTGGAAGGTTTGCAATATATTTTTTTGTGGCTAAACGAAGAAAGATTTTTTATATTTTTTTTGTGAAAGGCTATATCGACAGCTACTTATATTAATTTTTAGAAAAATTTTATTTAAAATTTTTATTATAAAAATATTCGTTTGAAATTAAAAAAAAATGATTTTTGAAAGGGTTTTGAGAGTGAGGGCCATAGTGATCCTTAAAATGATATGTCACTATATTATATCATTTATATGTACATATATTTTCCATCTCTACTTTTAGACTGTAGAAAAAAACGTTTCTTGTTTTTGCACCATTTTTTGTGATTTTTCTATTTTTGGTCATTTTCCATAGGCAGATACGAATATGGAACATTTTTTTCGGGCATAAAATGTTTTTGTTTCTAAGTTGTTTTAAATAAACTAATTATTATTATTATTATTTTCAATAAAATTGTTACTCATATAAATAAGTTATTATCTATACATACAATACAACTATGATTTTCTGCCTGTCTGTCTGTTTGTGTTCGCATCCTGTAAAAACTACTGAATGAATTTTAAAAAAATTTTATAAAGAGGTACCTTAGTATGGGTATTCAAATATAGGATATTTTTTTCCGTAAAAATACCTCATTACGAAGAAAGATAGAAAACAAGAACAAGAGAAGAGTGAATGTACGCAATTTTACCGAATCGATGGTACTGCAAATTTGGCAGCAACTTCTTTTTTTGTCAGCGGATAATTTTTAAAATACTTTTAACAGTACTTTACAATAATTTTGATATTTTATAAAAATTTTAGAATTTTATATAAAGCCTATGTTTCTTAGTAATTAACCAGGGATGGATACCTTTATATAAACTGATTACATAAACCTTATCTGATGCACTATAAAGTGGTTTACTTTCAAAAGAAAATAAGGACGCTGATGAAGTGGCGGGCACAGCTACTTAATATATAAATTAAATACTTCAAAGTACTAAATTACAAAAATGACTTTTATTAATATTCTTCTCTTTGACATAAAAGCCAAAAAGTGAATATTTTTTAGAAATTGGCAAAAAAAAAAATTTAAAAAAAATCACATGGACGTTTCGGGGAGTGCCCATAAAAACTTAAACATTTTATTTTATGGTATTAAGATATATTTAATTCATTTCTTTTAATAATTACATTATTTTTGCAAATAATATTTTATGTCACCACCCACAAAAGGGAGCGGGGCGAAAAATGCATTTGCTAAATAAAAGTATGGGAAAACTTAAAACATATTGCATTTTTCAGAGGTAGGATTAGTTTTTCTAAGGGGAACTTTTACAGTCTATGACCATAAGAGATTTTTCTGCCAAGTCTAATGTCAGGCACTCAATAAATAATGTCTGGCTAGATTGCCAAAATACCCCTATGTGCGACGTAAGGTAATAATACACCTATACTGAACAAAGTACATACTCAAAGTCGTTTGTATGAAATTAAATTTGTATGTTTTGTCACAGGTTTTATGGAATTTTGCTGGCTGGGCTACTGGTGCTACTGGTCCAAATATTGTTATCTCATTTTTGTCTTCCTTTAAATACATTACCCTTGTTCGTTAGCTCTGTTTTTTCCGGCCCTTAATTTTATACGTGCTCTAACTCTCATCAACCACTTTTACTTTTCTTGTAACACTTAAAGCATTCTAACAGAGTTTTCTTTTGGAAAAATTTTATTAGAGTCCTACACGTTGCTGTATGAATATCAACGCTTTCTTTGAGCATTAGAAATTCTGCTCAAGTAGACCGAATTCCTTAAACAACCATAGTGAAGGTGAAAAGAGAGCGTGATTTATTATATATTAGAGATTTTTGCTCTCACTGACCCCGTCTATCACATTACCCAATCCTTGTGTTTTACTAAAATAATAATATAATTTTGATTACAATTTAAGTAGTCCCTTACTTCAACTTAAGTGCCAACTTGTCCACAACGTTAGTTTTGGTGCTACATGCAGTCTTGCGCCAACTTGTCCACAATCTTCATTTTAGTGCTACGTGTAATCTTAAGTGTAAATATAGTTCTAATGTTTTATCTCAGCAAAAAAAAAAAAAAATAATAAAAACATATAATATAAAAAATATCTCCAAGGTAATAACAAGATGATTATTGTAATGATGAAATAAATATCAAATATTTGTTGTTAAAAGGAAAATCTATAAACACCGAAAGTAATAAAAATATTTCCGTTACGAATAGAGTTTTATTTCTTATGTTATTTTCTCTTTAACTGCCAAAAATATTATCTCTATATTTGTTTAACTTGACAGGTATTATTTGTCAGCACTGGAATAAATTTTGCATTTTTATGTGTTTGTATAGTTGCTAAATATTCATTGAAAACGTATCCGTAAAACACAAAATTGTACACACAACACACTTATCACACTGACAAATTGCAAACATATTCATATACCACCACTATTACTATAATCAAAAACAAATCGTACGTGCGTGACTCCGCACCTTATGGCTGCAATCAAATCTATATCTATATATAGAAAGCATAAAATGTGTTTGTTTGTAGGAAAGATATAGCTGCCTACACCAGTGAACCGATCTTTCTGAAATTTTCACAGTTTATTATTGGATATATGGATGGTAAAATAGGGTACTTATTTTTTTGATATTCGACGTGGGCGTGGCATCACCCATACAAAGTAAATATTAATCATCGTATATCTTGGCAACAGTAATAGGTAGCGTCTTGAAATTTGGCGCTCGTAACCTATATATTAACGGTAATAGTTTAGCGAAACACAGACTGAATCGGAATAGTGGGCGTGGTACCTCCCATACAACGTAAATATTTATCATCGTATATCTTGGTAACGGTAACAGTTAGCGCCATGAAATTTTGCAACAGAAATCTCTATATTAACATGTATAGTTTAAAGAAAGATAGACTGGATTGGAGTAGTGAGCGTGGTACCTCCCATACAAAGTGATAAATTATTATCGTGTATCTAGAGAACTACAATAGCTAGCACCTTGGAATTTCGCACCAGTAACCCCCATATTAACGTAAATGGTTTAGCTAAACACAGACTGAATTGGATTAGTAGGCGTGGTACCTCCCATATAAAGTGAAAAATTATTATCGTGTTCCTGGCGAACTCCAATAGATAGCGCCTTGAAACTTTTCATGAGTAATCATGAAAAATTATTATCGTGTACCTGGAGGACTACAATAGATGAAGCCTTGAAACTTTGCACAAGTAACCCTCAGAGGTGTGCATAGTGTAGCCAAATACTGACTGGATTGGGATAGTGATACCTCCCATAAAAATTAAAAATTATTATCGTGTTAATATGTATAGTCAATCAAAAAACAGATTGGTTGGGAACAGTAGACGTCGTAACTTGCATATAAACTAAAACACTTTTGAGGTGAGAATAGCGTTCGTTTTCGATTAGAGGTTGGTCATACTATTCTTCCAGGTGTTTATTGTATTTTTTGTGGATGGGTGTACCGAAGCGCACCGGGGATGGCTAGTATAAAATAAAATAGTAACTAATTTCCGTCTGTCTGTCTGTCTGTAGGGTCAGTCTGTCTTTCTGCTTTGTTTTGCGTTCGCATCACGTAAAAACTACTGGATAGATTTTAACAAAATTTTGTGAGGAGGTACCTTAGCATCCTGATTCTAATATAAGATACTAAAATATTTCATTTCCAAGAGAAAGTGGAGAAAAAACAAATTCCGGTTTAAACGTACTGAAATTTTCGGTTGCTCACCTTTTATTTTTGAAAGTGGTATATTTTAAACAAAATTGAGCAACAGATAATGCCAATTGAATAAATTTTTTTCTATTTTTACTTTGTAGAGTTACTTTTTTTATTTATTTATTTATTTAATTTAATTAACTCTATGAATTTACAATTCTTACAGACTATTTAACACTTAAAATATGAATTAATGACAAAATTTAATTATTTAGATACAATAAAATATTACGTTTTATAACATTACAATTAACACAAAAGTCAACATGACAATAAAGTTTATTAAAATCCCTTTACATTGTTATTAAAATATTTAAAACACCTCTTACAATAAAAAATGTTAAGATTATATGCAAGGTAGATTTAATTTACTAGGTAGTATCGTCCGACCAGCTGATTCAGGTGTTCGACATATCAAAAGTTGTATGTTTTTAGAAATTTTATAGTGCAGAGAAAGCAATAAAACACATAAATACATGTCTTTTCAATTTCTATTTCTATGTTTTTTGACATTTCGAACTACAAAGCAACAACAAAATGCTATGTTTTTCTTGTATTTTTGCATTTGCTGTAGAGACGCCACTAACTAGCAAGATAAATCTACCTTGATTATATATTTGTAAAAAAACTCTTTTAAGTTAAATAGTAAAAAACATACATATTTAATTTATTTGATTGAAACTAAATTCGTCTGCAACAGAAAATAGTGCTTTTAATTTAAAGTTCTCCCACTCTAAAATATATAATAATAATAATGTTTTTTTTTTGGCAGACTTAAATATTTTTTAAAATTGAAGCTTCTGTTAACTACAGAGATAAAGAGATTATTTTATCGATAAATCGATTTAAATGGAAACCACATAGGCCATCTAACCTGATATACATATGTCAGGTGGTTAAATTTTAAGGGCCGATGTTGAATGTGAACCACACCTATACGTCAAGTTTTTTTCTTCATATAATTTGAAATTGCTCAATTTCTGACTAACTCAATTTGTACCATGGAAAGATACACAATCGAGCAATGCTCATAATGGTGGCAAGAAATAGCAAAAGTGGATGATCAATTTTCGACAAAAAAAAATCATCTTCAGTGATGAGGTACATTTTCACCTCAGTGGAATCATCAATAAGCAGAATTGCCGCATTTGGGCAAATGCTAATCCAAGAGTGATTGTCGAAAAACCAATACACCCACAAATAGTGACGGTTTGGTGCGGTTTATGGACTGGCAGCATCATCGGACCGTATTTTTTCCAAAATAAGGCCAGTCAGGCAGTTACTGTGAATGGTGTTTGCTATCGTGAAATGATAACCAACTTTTTATGGCACAAATTGGAAGATATGGATATGGACGATATGTGGTTTCAACAGGACGATGCCACTTGCCACACAGCTAACGAAGCAATGACTCTTTTGGGCGACAAAATCAATGGCCGTGTTATCCCACGTGGTAGCGATGTCAATTGGGCGCCAAGATCATGTGATTTAACACCGTTGGACTTCTTTCTTTGGGGTTATTTGAATGAATAGGTGTACGTCGGTAAGCCAGCAACAATTCAAGAGCTAAAGGATGAGATAATTCGGCACATTAATGCCGTAGAACTTCAATTATGTCTTAGGGTCATCGAAAAAGTGGAGCATCGGATGGAGGTGTACTGCCGAGGTCGCGGCGGCCATTTGGCCGATATTTTGTTTCATACATAATTGAACCATACCAATATTATCAAAATAAAAAGAAATGACAATAATTTCCTAAATAATATGTGTCTTATTCAATAATCAACATCGGCCCTTACAAATTTAACCACCTTTTAGCTGCATCTGTGCTTAGTCGGTTAAATGCTGTGTAATTTATCAAGATCTTGAGAGCTTAAGAAGAATTCATGCAACTCCCTTTGTTCAGCAACTAAAAATTCAAGTTTACTAGTAAATTTTGATGTGCTAAACAATATTTTAAAAGCTTTATTTACCATTAACCTTTAACGACAAAACTACTTCTATTTTCTTTACTTTCCATTTTCTTTGTCTGGGTTATTCACTGCTTTCATTTATTTATGAGATAAAAGTTTTTAGAACTTATCCTACATAAATTCTTCGTCTATTGGGTGTATTTATTGTACTTAAACAAGTATGCAAATTTTAAATACGTTTTTATTTCTTTTATGAACATTTTAATGTATAGAACGTGTTGCATAAGTAAAACTTCTTTTGTGCTTTCATTTTCATTACACATACATATGTATGTATATAAGAACGCTCGTTATTATACCTACATATGTTCCATATTTGGATATACATATACTTGACTGTTTTAACACACTCAAGTTAGGTTTTATACCTGTTTAATAAGACTATTTTTCATTTCCTTTATGTCTTCTACTCCTTAGGAATTTTTATGTATAGTTTTTGTATTTTCGTTCTGTCACCTTTTCTATTACTTTACAGATGATGGCAAGGAATGATTAAGCTAATCATTATGTACATATACTTATGTATATATGTAATATGTTATGGTTTTATATTATTTGACACTTGTATATTTTTGTTTGCTTAAGTTTGGTGGGTTTGCTTTAAGCGTCTCTGCGTTTAAGTCTACTTATCGTTCGTTACCTTAATATAGAAAGGCCCCAACTCGTTTTTTTAATCGAGTTTTTTGCATATTTGGATAGATGATCTTCTAACACATAGGAATAAATAATAAAAAATTTTTGCAGCATTAAAACGCTAGGAGAATTTAATAAAAATTGCTTAAAAAATAATTGACGACTACAAAACTATAATTTTTATTATTAATAAAATTTTTGTGAATTTAAATATTAATTACACAGTGCAACACGGAAAAAAATAACCATATACGGACACCACTACGTGATAAAAGACCAAAAAAAAAACCCCTGTCTCCCAGTTTTGCCCAAAGTCTTCCAGGTTTTTTTTTATGGGCCCTCAAAGATGTGGGGCCTCGATATCATTTTTGCAAAAAAATTATCATTTACTCAAGCTCATATTTTGCAAACCGTTTGGAATTTTGATATACTCTCTGAGGCAAAGTTGTAGCTCTTGTCATAAAGAACATATAAAATCAAAAAAATTTTATCTTCAAGGTCAAAATCGCAAAAAACTTTAAAAAAATAATTTTTTTTTTTTACCTTTTTTCCCCTGTTTAGGTCCATAGGTAGCAAACCGTTTAAAATTCAAGGAAATAATCAACTACAAAAATGAACCTTAGATCTCAATAAACAACTTTCTAGAACATATGAACTTCCTAGGAATGATTCTTAACACCGTTTAGGTAGCGCTTAGGTAGCCGGGAAATTTTTCACTTTTGCTTTTTGTTTTTTTGATTTTATATGTTCACAATTTTTGTTCTTTATGACAAGAGCTACAACTTTGCCTCAGAGAGTATATCAAAATTCCAAACGGTTTGCAAAATATGAGCTTGAGTAAATGATAATTTTTTTTCAAAAATGAGATCGAGGCCCCACATCTTTGAGGGCCCATAAAAAAAACCTGGAGGACTTTGGGCAAAACTGGGAGACAGGGGTCTTTTTTTTTTGGTCTTTTATGACGTGGTGGTGTCCGTATATGGTTATTTTGCCATGACTTAAAAAAATACACAGTGTGTTATTTAATATTATTCTAATTACCCATAACGTGTTTTAATAAAAATACAATTTATTTCCTTCTCCTGTAAAGTATGAAAAACATTAGTTAGGACCTTTCTATATTAAGGTATCGATATACATGTTTATTTTTTTTTCCTATGGTAATAGTAAGTTTAAGGGAATGATTTCCTGAGTAAGTGTATGTATGTATATATAAAAATATGTATTTAGCAATTATTTCTTAGTAACACAGATTACACAAGTATATATGCATGGGATGAATGCTGCTTCTTTAGGTTATATGGGGCACTGAATACAAAAATATCTAGAGTATTTTTCATTTAATTAATTTAAGTTTTCGTGATACACAATTATATACAAAACAAAGGAAGCTGTACAAAAAATACTAGTCCTTCTCGGTAACGGAAAAACCAATTTGGTTCTGTCCAACGACACCAAAAAGAATTTCAGACCATGCACACAAAGTTTTGAGTCCAATAAATAGTTTCAGGGATATCGAAAATTTTGTGTCGAAAAATTAAAAACTTCACAAAAATTGGGACATTATTCTTTTATTAAGGCAGATAAAAAGAAAAGAAAGCAACACCTTCCTTTACCTTCCTTTTTTATTTTTTTTTTTGCTAATTTCAAAAAAAAATATTCATTTTTAAGCTTTTATGTAGAAGAGAAGAATACTAATAAAAGTTACTCTTGTAATTTATTACTTCGTAGTATTTAATTTATCTGAGAACAATTAATTTATAGATAACTAGCTGTGCCCGCCACTTCGTCAGTATAAATATTTCAGATTAGAAATTAAACAGTCTCCCGATGGGTGATGTAATTTTATGTATGTATATGGCCTTATCTTTTGAATCGTTATAGTCAGACACTTGATATGTACACAGCGTTCATATTGCTATATCGGCAATAATAAATAAAACTTTATATTATAGTGTTCTTTTTCATGGATGACTTAATTTGACGTATACCTCCTGATCTTTTAATATACAGATAGGCACTTAAAAATTATGTAGTATTTGTATTGCTGTGTATGCTATAATAGCAATCATTGAAATTAAATGTTTTGGGAATTCAACTATTATTTTAATAATATAATGTGAATAACCCATGCTATTTCATAAAAAAAACCAATTTATTATTCAAAAATATAAGCAAGGAAAGTTTTACACACATTTGAAGAATAGAGAAAATTTTTTATAAAGATAATGATAACTCAAGAAGTCCAACACAAACAATAAAAAATTTAACAAAAACACTTATTCGAAAACTTCGAAATGATTTTTAGTTTCAATCTTAATAATTTTGTTTATTTGGCTGTTCAAAATAACTTTGTTATTCCTTCGACACTAGTGCCACGTTTTGTATAAAACCGATTTAAATAATAGTGCGAAAATATTTTTCTGTCTATATGTAAATACCAAACTTAAATATTACTAATTAAAAAAATGTATATACTTTTTTGCTTTTTAATTTCATAAGGTTTTTTATAAAATATAATTAGAGGCTATTCAAAATTTAAAAGTTTTTTAAATTTAATTTTTACAGAGGAACAAAATTTTCATATTAACAAATTTAGTTTGATCATTTATTTTTATTACAGCAACACTGTTAACAGCAAATTAAAAATCAAACAAAAGTATTATTAGATTCAAACAAAAAAGTTTTTGAAAAGCAATAAACATTTAAAAAAAACATTTGTTTGGAAATATTTTGGTAATTATTTTTTCTGTGTACTAAGCGTTGACGCTTTATACTTTTTGATTGTACATGAGAATTTTTGACAGTTAGTTTGCGCTCAACGCGCTTGTTTAGATTTTTATTATTATTTTAATTAATTTTAACCAATTATGTATGTATTTTATGTGGTTTTAACATTTGTGCTTATAAACTATCAACAGGGGCTTGCAACATTTATAACTAGTAAAATGTGCAACCTTATAATAGTTGTTACTTGAACTTTTATTTTATTATAAATTAAATACGCCTCATGTTAAAATCGTTTATCAAATAAAATTCATTGTTTTTTATTCTGTTTAAAGTTACAGTGATGAGTATTTGTATTATTTACAGACGATCCATTAAAGCCAGAAAAGGATACCTTTCACGGATCATTAATGCGATAAAAAACTGCAACAAAAAATGGCCATCTAAATTTATTTACATTTTCACAAGATAATATTTTTGGCTCAAATACTTTCACATTTGTTTTTGCCTGTTTGTTTTGGGTTTTGCAAACCATTTTTTAAAATAATGTGTAAATATTCATAAATCAACACATTTTGCTGGTAAACAAAGGCATAAAAGGGTTACTGGATTCCGAAGATAAAAGGTAATAATTTAAATTGAACTATAATTGAAACCGGAACATTAAACAGGAAGATAAAAAAAAATGTTAAACAAAAAAATTCTTAAACGTATATAAATATTTATGTATAAAAAATAAAATTTAAAAATTTTTTTAGTCGGCCTAGATATTTTCAGTGTAAAATTATCCTTAAATATTTTTTATTCTTTCACTATTGCCAACGTTATGAATATTTCAAACACGTAGACATGCGTTTTTTGCTTTTGTTGTATCTGTCATAAATATATCATGTCATTAATCATGATTACAACACTTTTGTTGGATGAATTTTAACACAAATATTTGCACTTTAGTTTAAATTTTATATCATTAAAACGAATGTCAGATAAAAGGAGAGATAACTTAAAAAAAAAAAATTCATAAATTGCTAGCCAGAAATTTGATTATTAAACACGTTTTAAAATGCTTTTGTTCCTTAGAGACCTAAAGTTGTGAAAATAAATTAAATTTAAAGAAAATCTTAAATTCTTTTTATTTCACTTATTATTTCTCTATAGCAGAGGAGGAAAAACTGCTGAATCAATTATAAATCATAGTGCTTCAGGAAACTTGATGCTGGCTAATTAATTTTAACTTACCTTGTGAGTTAAACTAACGTTGTGTATTTGAGTAAATTCTATTCTATTATATTTAAAATAAAAATATTAAATAATATTTAACTCTACTATTTTTTATTAACGAAAAAATACATTTTTATACCATCCACCTCAGGTGGAAAGGGTATATCTAAGTTTGTCATTCCCTGTGTAATTTCTACAATATTTATTTCCAACCCCATAAAGTATATATATTCTGGATCCTTATACATAGAGAAGTTAATTAAGCAATGTCCATCTGTCCGTGTTCGGGTGATAATGTCATTTGCCAAGGCACCAAAAGAGATACCATAAATTTAAGCACACTAATCTATAAGGCATAGTTTCGAAAATTTTGGGATTGCAATTCAGCCAAAAACCATGCCCACATATCTTTTTTCACTTTTTTTTTAAATTTTTTCGGCTTTAATGATTCTCTTTTGCTTTTTTAGGGTTCCGTACACAAAGTGTAAAAACGAAACCCTATTGTTTTCGCTACAATGTCTGTCCGCCTTTTATCTCTGGAACCGTAATAGGTAGACTCTTGAAATTTTCACAGATGATGTATAGTTGTTGCCGCTATAGCAAAAAATACTAAAACTTATAGGGTGTTCCAATAGAGAGGTGTTATTTACGAAAATGTGTTTATTTCTTGAACTGTAGGAGGGATACACTTGAAATTTACAAACAGTTATTAAACCTTAGTTCACTATATAAACAAGTCTAAAAATAAACCTAAAAATTGAAGGGTGATAGTGGTGTTATTTTGACTTATAAGGCCTAAGTTTTGAATCATAATAGGTAGAATCTTGAAATTTTTACGGAAGGTGTATAATTTTTGGTTGCTATAGCAACTAATATTAAAATTTATAGGGTGTTCCGATAGAGGGGTGTTATTCACAAATATGTGTTTATTTCTTGAGCTGTTGGAGGTATACACTAAAAATATGTAAGCAGTAATTAAAACTTAGTTCACTATATAAACAAGTAAAAAAAAAAAATAAACCTAAAAATTATAGGGTGTTCCGATAGTAGTGTGATTTGCACGTATAAGGCCTAAGTTTTGAACCGTAATAGGTAGGCGCTTGAAATGTTCACAGAAAGTATATAACTGTGACCGCTATACTAGCAAATACTAAAACTTATAGGGTGTTCCGATAGAGAGGTGTTATTCACGAATATGTGCTTATTTCTTGAACTGTAGGAGTAATTCACTAATAATATGCAAGCACTAAATTAAAATTAGTTCGCTATATAAACAAGTCTGAAAAAATAAACCTAAAAATTAAAGGGTGTTCCGATAGTGAAGTGATTTGCATGTAAAAGGCCTAAGTTTTGAACCATAAAAGGTAGACTCTTGAAAATTTTACCAAAGGTGTATAACTATGGCCGCTATAGCAAAAAATACTAAAACTTATAGAGTATTCCAATAGAGAGGTGTTATTTACAAATATGTGTTTATTTCTTACAAACAGTAATTAAAACTTAGTTCGCTTTATAAAAAAGTCTAAAAAAATAAACCTAAAAATTAAAAGGTGTTCCGATAGTGGTGTGCTTTGTATGTTTAAGGCCTAATTTTTGAACCATAATAGGTAGACTCTTGAAAATTTTACCAAAAGTGTATAACTGCGGCCACAATAGCAAAAAATACTAAAACGTAGGGTGTTCCAAAAGTGACGTGTTATTTACGTTTATGTCTTTTTTTGAGCTGTAAGAGGAAACCACTTGCAATGTGCAGACTGTAATTAAAACTATGTTTGTTTTATAAACAATTATACAAAATTGAACTTAAATATTAAAGGGTGTTCCAATAGTGACGTGATTTGCATGTATATATCCTAAGTTTTGAATGAATAGGTGGAATCTTGAAATTTTTACAGGAGGTGTATAACTATGTATGTCCACTATAACAAATAATAAAAATTAAAGGGTTTTCCGCCAGTGACAGAAGATGTGTTGCCACGTCAGATATGACAATTACTAAAAATTAAAGTGTGTTCCGACAGTGACATGTTTTTCACTTATAGTGACTTATTTTTTAATCGCAATAAGTAGATTCTTAATATATTTATAGAAAGGAAGTTGCCATGGCCACTATAATGAATAATAAAATTAAAGTGTGTTCCGACAGTGACATGATTTTATAAACCGTAATAGATACCCTCTTGAAATGTTTACAGTAGACATAAAATTGAAGTGTGTCCATTAGTAACGTGTTTTTCACGAATATTACCTTATTTTTTTTTAACCGCATTAGGTAGGCTCCTGATATTTTAATAGAAAGTGTATTACCATGGCCGCTATAAAATCAATTACATATTAAAATTTAAAGGATGTTTTAATTATGATGCAATTTTCGCGAATATTACTTTAATTTTAAAATTTAATGGTGTCCCATAAGACATAAAGAAATAAACAACTGGAATTTTTAAATTATACAGAACATAGTACAGAACCCTACGTGTGTGAGTCTAACTCGCACTTGACTAATTTATTTTAAATAAATATTAGACTTCGACACGTAGATCGCAAGGAGTGCATACAGATCTTCGATGGGCGATTTTTATTTGTTTTTAAGTTGGTAGGGTTTTTCTGCTTTGGTTTGTTTTAAATACCTTTACATAAAGCCATTTATAGAGAGGTAGCCAATGGACCCACAGGGTACCTACTGGTAAATAAGAGCAGTTAAAATACACATGGGGGGTCGATACGAGGAATTTTTTTTAAGGATATTTTTTTGCTTTAGTCTGACCATTCTAATTCAATATAGATTACAGGAAGGTTCTAAATTTAAAAAAAAAATCAATAAGATTTGTAAAAAAATTTTTTTTAAATATTTACAAAACATTTTCAAAAAGATATTTTTACAGAAAAATTTTCAAGAACACTTTTAATTTTCCAAGCAATATTTAAAAAAAAAATTACAAAAAAGATGTATACAAAAAATTTTTACAAACAATTTTCGAAATATTTAAAAAAAATCAATATTTCATGAGTGTAAAGTAACATATTTTTAATATTAAGAATATATGTATGTATATAGACTCTACATTATATATTGTAAATAGTTCCACTATTAAATTAAAAGTTAATAATAAAAATGTTGAATTTTTCTTAACTCTGGCGAATAAAGCGGCTAAAAGTGACTGATGATATGGGTTATGTTTTTCTTTGAAGACCGCTGTGGTTTATTCGCATAGACCTGAGACTTGATATAACCCTATCAGAAAAAGTCTAACGAGCTCGATTCGCAAGATCTCTTTGCCCAGTTCATATCACCTCCACGTGAGATCACAATGCATTTAAATCGCTCGTGCAAAATGTCTTATGGCATGAGCTGTGTGGCACGAATTGCAATCCTATTGAAAGCATAAGCTGTATACATACCATACAATTCATACCATGCAATCCACTCCGAAGCTGCTAGGTTGTCGTTCTCAAGGAAATATGGACTGATAGCAAAATCCACACCAAACAGTGACTTTTTCGTGACACATTCGGTGCTCTTGAGACTCATCTACAGTAGTGTTGTCCCGAAATAATTCAGAAATGAGCCTTATCGCCGAAGATGATTTTTCCATAAACATTATCATTCCAATAAAAACTATTATTTTCATTAAAAAATAATTAAAAATTATCATTTCGGTGATATTAACATAGCACGTGTTGTTCATCGCTATACGTCCATGGTGATTTGGAAAAAGAGACTGAATAAATGACAGCATATTCGACATATGTAGCTACACTGTTAGCTATCAAATATTAATTTTCAAAAGGCTCTACTGGGACGCAACAAAAAATATAGCGAAAGCTAAAGTATGGAAGGTGTAATTTAATAAAATTTTAGGTATTTCTTTACATCAATTTGTTTAGTTATTATTAACGAAGGGGTAATATCGAAGCAGACCACTTTCTACTTTCATTGACGGCAACCTTACTTTCATTAAGTTACGAGCCACCATCAGCCTTTACTTTTGTCTTAAGGGATTTGAGACTGGCGACTCCTAACTGTCGGTATTCTTTCACATCACGAAGTCTCTTGTATTTGCTAGCATTTGTCGAAGGCTTTATTCGCCCATGGGATTCACATTCACAACAAGTTTTCTAGCCGTGGTCCTAAGTCTTATGGTAGCCAGTGCTGCATATTCACACTCAATCTGCGATACCGTCTTATCCTCTTCCAAGCACAGTCTCCAAGTGTCATCTTCATCGACTTCGATCTTACATACATATATGATACTTGAAGTTTCCATGACCTGTCACTGATGCAGTTATCCAGCTTATGGTACTTCCAGTATATCTGAGCACCTTACTGTCTTCCTGCCAAGTGGCTCTTTGAGCATCATTCGAGGCTGTCTACATGTAGTAACCTCCTTTTGAGGTTTTGTGAGTTCAGCAATTGTAGGACCTTCGCTCGCATTAAGCCATTTCTCTGTAGTACTCTGAATTCTGGTTCACAAAAGTTCACAGCAGATCTCCTTTTTGCTAATTGGTCTGCTGCAAACTACAGGTAATTTAAGCCCAACTGAATATACACCTGCTCCTGCTCTACCGTTCATAAGAGAGTCATCGGCCCGATGTTCGGCCCAAAGCTTTTCCAAATGGTTTTGTGATGTTGGTACACATGTTTTAGTCATATGTTGTCATTATCAGCTAATTTGGATTAGTAGTTTTTTAGTTGACAACTGAAAAGGTTAGCCACGTTTGTGTGTGTTCTTAGGTTTTTGACTTTTGAAAAAATAAATCAAATAATATTAAATTTTGCGTTAAAAATGCAATAAAGTGCTCCAAAGCACTTGAAATGTTGACTGTGGCATTTGACGAGTCCACTTTGTCTCAAAACAAGTGGTACAAGCGCTTTATAGAAGGACGAGAAGATGTTGATGACGATGAGAGTAATAGAGTTGCAACCACGTCAACAAGTGAAGAAAACATTGAAACAGTGAAAATAAATGTATTGGAAAATCTTCGAATCAATATTAGGGAATCGGCTCCTGCCAAGTAATTTTATCGAATGATTTGGGCTTGAAAGGTGTGGCAGCGAAGTTTGCTCCAAAATTGATCAATTTGAGCAAAATAAACGTCACATTAGTATCGCTCAGAAGTTGTTGAACAACGTCAACGAAGATCTAGGTTTTCTCAAAAGGGTCATAACTGCTGACTAAATGTGGGTATATGGTTATGACGTCTAAACCAAGGCCCAATCATCCAAATGGAAGCGGCCAGATGAGCCAAGACGCCAAGTTCAATCAAATGTGACGGTTTAACTCACTGTTTTCTTCGATTACAATGGGGTCGTGCATCATGAGTTATTGCCAGAAGGTCGTACGGATAATAAGGAATACTACCGGGAAGTTATGCACCATTTGTATGAAGCAATACGGCTCAAAATCATGGATTCTGCATTACAATAATGGACCAGCTCACACATCAATGCTTTTCGTGATTTTTTGGCCAAAAGAGACCAATGAAAGGAGAGTGTTTTGCCACAATTGATGAGATAAAGTCAGAGTCGAAGAATGAGCTGATCGCCTTACCGAAAAGCGCATTTCAGAAGTGCTTCGCGCATAAGAGCATTATATTTGGGGGGATTACTTTGAAGGGGAAAAAATGGATATTGATGAAAAAATAAATGCTTTTAAAGAAATTCAAAATTCACCTTTGATTTTGAACAGACCTCGTATATACTCCAACTATCCATAGAGAGGAATGTTAAAAATTATGTAGCGAACCAGAAAATACATTACATTCGGTTAGTGCCTAATTAAAGATTTTAAAAATTAATTACTAATTTGTACAAAATAGTTATTTAAACCTAGCAAGTGGAAATTAATAATATACGAACTTCATATATACACAGAAAAAAAATTATTTAAAGGTTTTAATTAGTTACAGATTAAAATTTAATTAAATAATTACTAGGTTAATAAGGATTTTTTTGTTCTGTTTTAAACAAATATTTATTTGAATCAATTAAACTTTAATTTAAAACTAATTACAACCTTTAAATAATTTTTTTTTCTGTGTATATATGAAGTTCGTATATTAAAAAACTTTTCTTTTTTTCTGCGTATACATATGATAACTATATCATATTACAAATGTACGTCTACATATAGAAGAATTAAAAAATCATTTTTCTTGGCCAAACAAAGTTTGCAGAATTCTGATAATTAAATAATTCTGTTTTGGCAGTTTTCTTAATAAATAATTTAAATAGATATTGTTTTGATGCTTAACTACAGATCATACTACTGATTTAAATCAACGTTAGCAGCATTGGTTGTGTGTGCAAATAACCAAGTGTATCGTACTTAATATCTTTCAGACATGATTGAGTAAATTCATTTCCACACTCTTAATGTCACTGCTTATGTAGCTACTATTGTCTAGTATTTAACAATAAAATACCAAGAGAAAGAAATTCTTTCAACGTCCATAAGTGTCAATACGTGGATAAATACGAAGGATAACTACAAGAAAAACATTTAATGAAAGAAAGGCAGAGAAAAAAGAAAAAGTAAAGTAATTTTAAACATATGGTGGTAATTTTTCTCCCCAAGTATTTTCATTCACTTAAACACAATTATATACTCATATACTACGAGTAGTGCTGTGTGTATCCAAGTGTTGGGTAATGTATAGTTCCAACTGCATTTTCAATTTGCTTGGGGATTTAATCAATTTTACCTGTTAACAGTGGGCGAAACGTCCACTCTCGATTTAATTAAATTTCCAAATGAACTGATTTTACCACATGGTTTACCAGAAGATTTTTAACAACAAAACTAATTTCAAGTGGCAAACTTACATATTGTTGAGTATGTAAAGCAAAAAACGTTTTGTATTTTTATAGCAAAGACTTAGCACTACGGGCAAACACATAAAACCTGCGATAACCAGATGGTTTTTAAGAGTCAATAACCAACGAGGGCCTTAGGGATCTCATATGTGCCTTTTTATTACTATTTTACTTTATTACTATACTAACCGTACCAACCAATTCGTCAGCGTCCTTACTATATTTTGTTCGATTTTGTATTGAAAGCAGTGCACACCAAAGAACCTTAGTTTTTTGTGCTTAAGTTATGGTTTATGTATTTACTTATACTATAAAGGATCTCATCTCTTCTAAAATATCCCGCTTTCAAAAATAAAAGGCGCTTTAAAGTATGCAGTACCTTTAAAATATCTGTAAAATTGTACACTTTCACTGCTTTTTCTTCACTTTCTCTTGGAAATAAGACTTTATTACGGAAAAATATCCTATTTTTGAATCAAGATACTAAGGTACCTCCTCACAATCCATCCAGTAGTTTTAACGTGATACGAACACAGACTATCATATGTAGAGATTACTTTAACTTGTAGAATATTGTATTATATTCATAACTAGCAGTGCCAGCCACGTCGTGGCCGTCCTGACAATATTTTGCTCGATTTTGCTTTAAAAGACTCTTACTTTTATAGTGCTTCAGTTATGGTTTATGTATTTTCTTTATATAAAGGTAACCGTACCTGCTTAATACATACTTATTATATCCCGCCAGTGCTAGACAAAAAATAATATATGTTCCACGATTGTTGAAATCATTTACGGGTCAACCCTCTTTTGAACGCCCAAGAAAAGCAGTATCTCTTCTTTTTAGTCGAATGTAACCAGGAGCAGTAAAAATTTTACGCGCTGAAGGGTTTGGATGAGATTCAAGCCTTTTTAGATATGTAACTGCATGTTTAGCTATTTCTGCTTTGACTGATGGCATGTTTAGGTCTTTGTGGATGTTCGAATTTTTTATATACCAGGGAGCAGATGTAATCATACGTTGTATCTTATTTTGGCGACTTTGAATTTTGTCTACATTGCTAGCTGAGGCAGTGCTCCATAATTGAATCCCATAGCACCAAATTGCTATAAGAATCGACTTGTACACTAGAAGTTTGCAATATAAGCTAAGGGTAGAGTTTCTGCCATTAAATCAGTTTAGAAGAACTGTTTTAAACTTTATTTGTGTTAACTTGGATTCTATGTGGCTTTTCCAAGTAAGACACCGGTCAAGATGTATACCGAGGTATTTGACGTCTGAAAGCTGGGGTATCATTTGATTATTTATGCGAATAGGGGGGAATGAGTCCCTATGCAGTGTGAAAGTTATATGAGTTCATTTTTGTTCATTCACCATTATTCTCCATTTCTTCAACAATTTTTCCAACTTTGTTATGTGGTCTTGTATATGTCGTGATGCTGCTTGGGCGCTTTCATGAATTCTAAAAAAGGTGTGTCATCAGGAAATGTTGATGTGATTGCTAGTTGGCATATCGGATGTGTATAGCAAATATAAAATGGGTCCCAAAATACTCCTCTGTGGTACTCCGGCTTTAATGAGCTGAGGGGAGCTTAAGAAATCTCATTCTTTTAGTATGAACTTTCGATCAGTTAAATAATTTTTTATGAACTTATAGAAGTTTTCGGGTAAGTTCAGCTTTAACTTGTATATAAGGCCTTCGTGCCATACTCTGTCGAGTGCTTGAAAAACGTCGATAAAAAGTGAAGAACAGTATTTTCTTTTATTTTTTTTTCTCCAAAGGTCTTTTTAATTACATTTACTAATCTGTGTGTTTGTTGGATCGTACAGTGTTGTTTTCTGAAGCCAAATTGTTGGTTTGGAATACATCCTTTCGCGCCTGGACATATCAAAGCTGTTTTTCAAACAGCTTTGATATGTTTAGGCTTATAGGTCTATAATATAAACTAAAATTAAATACTTTATGAAATATAAATAATATATAATATAATACTTTAATTCTTTTACAAATTAAAAATTTGAAAAATAAAATAAAGTTAATTATTTCTGTGATTTAATATAAGGTTTTAAGAATCACAGAGCAAAGTGGGATCTCCCATTCATGTTCTTCTTTTGCAAACATAATATTTTAAATTCCTTCGTTACTGATTGAAATTTTGCACGATTCGGACTTTCATATTATTTTAAACACAAGCAAAAATTATTGGGTTTTGGTAAGAAGTAAAATAACTCTCATGTCTTTTAAAAGCAGTTCTTGTAAGCGAATCTAATAAGCGCTTTCGATAATGCCATAGTTGTAAGACAATAATAACAAACTGCATCATCTCTCGCCTACTAGGATGCAGGTATGTAAGCCAATAAGTTTTCTTTATACAACATAGTGAAACAACCTTAACATAGTCGTTATTCCACAAACTACTCAAATTTAATTCAATCAATAAAGCTTTTTTGATTGGGCCGCTAATTCTTACAAATCTTTCTACTATAGTCTACATTGCATTCCATCTAGTAGAACAATCTAAGATTACAATTACAAGATTTTCTTCTCTTCCACTACATATTTTTGTAAAATAGGATTTTTAGCGGGGTAGTTTTTAAACATTTTTGATATTTTTCGAATGGATTTAATAATATTTTCGATTTGGGATTGCAAATAAAAAATAATGTAGAAAATGAACGGAACGACAAATTAGTAAAGGTTTAAGAATTTACCAAAATAACAAAATTTTATTCAAAAAATTCACTTAATTTTAATTTTTGAGAATTGTGATAATTTACAAGGCGCTAAATGGACTTTGCAGCAGGATAATGCACCGATATACGTGGTGAAGAACCCAGACGTGAATCTAATCGAGGATCTATGGTGAATACTTTCTACTAAAATATATATGCATCTTCCAAGCTATATGACTGCTGAAAACAGATAAGAAAAGCCATATTGGTTGAATGAGTCAATATTAATGAGTCTTTTCTGAAAAAACTGGTGGAGCCAATACCTGGTCGTGTCAATTTGCCCAGGATTCACAAGGGTAACACAACCTCTTAAAACTATTAGTTTGTAACTAAAGTAAAATGTATATCTTTTAAATAAAATTTTTGCATATACATATAAATATTTTACATGGAGATTTAAAAACATTTTTATTTCATGTTAAAAAAATGGCTGAATATAAATTTGTTATTTAATTTTTATTTCTTTTATATATATAAATTCAAAAAAAATATCTTTGCCCAATTTCCATTGTTTCTCTTAATTCAAATTAAAGATAAAGCATGGTACATATAATTATTTGACTGGGGGTAAATATATAATATAAAGGAAGAATACCAAAAAATAAAATTTTTAATATCGATATACTCGTATATAGCAATGAATTTGGAAATGATGTTCTGATAGTTCGATTACTCGTCACTAGGAAGGGATTCATTCGTTTTCTTTAATATTTTCAGTTATACTAGATTTTAATATTGACAAGGGGTGGGAAAAAGTTCCGGCTACAATTACTGATGTAGATCAGTAAATGTACTGTTGGTATAATAAACAATTCCTCGACGAAGTACTGATGAGATGATGAACTATTTACAGGTACTTTTCGAAAGAAAATGCAGCAGACCGCATTCGGCAATATAATATCGAATAGGAATATCTGTTCCTGTACCGAGAGTAAGGCTGTAACTACTTCTCTCAAAGTTGTGTCTTGCAGGCAAATTCAACGGTCACCCTTTAATAGGTGGCTTTCCCCTCTCACCTTGCAGACAATTCATCAGCGATGGTCTAACAATTTGGCGTAACCATTTGGCAAGGATAATCTGACCCTCACTAGACCAGACGAATATGGCATATTAATATGGATGCCAAAAGAGCAACTACGCGTCATAGTAGCTGAAGTCACATTGCCTATTTAATATTTATGTGAGAAGAATGCGTATCCCATACAATGACTTTCGCAGAAGCTACCAATATGAGGAAACGATCGAAGATCCCCTCCGCTTATAGGGTATAGGCAGATGAGAAGTTCCATGCACTAGAATACTGGCGTATTCAACAACTTGGGGACCGGTATTTAAAGAGCCTATATGTTGCCTCATCACTGGAACTAAGAAGTATCAATTTCATTCAGTTACTAAGAGTAATTTATTTGTATTTTTTTATTATTTTTAAAATCGTGTATACTATCGTGTATAGCTATCGAATAGTGAGGTTTTGTTTTTTCTTTAGTTAAATAATAACTATACTTTTTCTCGGCAAATTTCCGATTTTCTCCTACTGTACGCACCTCAGCAGCATATCAAGATGAATAACAATTTTATTAATGCTATTTTATATTCAAGATCTTTCTCTTCTGGCTACACTTAAATAACTTAAGCTTATGGTTGCATATTCGCACAATCATTAGATACACTTAGAGTACTTAGCATGATGGTTAAAAAAAATCTTAAAAGCTTTTTTCTATTTAAGTAAAACATATTGTTATCTTCTGCAAAGCGTTATTTATACGAAATAAAAAGGATGGTCAGATTATGTAAAAATTTTGTTTAAACTATTTTATTTGTTGGTATGTTTTGAATTTAAGATAGTTTTTGCTTGTTACAGAATATCTAATTAGATGAACCCCTATTAATTTTTAACTCAAAACACTAGCAATGCGAAAAAATGGCAACCTTAGTAGCCTCTTAGTATATTTTACTTCAGCTAGAGAGCGCATTTCTTATTTTCTTTACCTAAAAGTTACCAAAGTTACCTATAATATTAAATAACAATAGTTTCCATAGAAGCTAACATCTGGTCACTTTGTTTCCTTAATTTTAATCGTATTTAGTTGGTAAAGATATCAATGGTGATTTCATTATCAATTACAAAATTCTCAAACCCTGGCATTAACGATAATGTTAGTTTTATAGAAGTTTAAATTAGTTAGACTTTTGAAGGCATCCTCTCAACTACTAGTTCCTAAATTGAATTATATTGAAGTTGTATTAAGATTACAGTTATTCCTTATTAGAACTTCTATTTTGTGCATTTTAAATGCAATAAATTACTTTATACAAAAGCTTAAGTACAAAATGCAGAAACAGAAATAAATGGATTTATTTCAAAAAATCCTTTTGTGATCCAAATTGGTTTACCTTCTTATATAAAAACTGTAATGCACAAATAAATAATGTCGAGAATTGAATGAAAATTACAAAAGAGAGTAAAGTATCAACTGAATGGAATTAAATGTTCTGTTATTTATTTCATAATTTTTTCTATATTTTTTTACAGTAAAGTTAAAACACAAATAAAAACCCTAAGAGTCTTCCCCTATAGAACACATGATGTTTAGGTTTCTTTTGTAGCGTAAATGACACCCATTTCAAATTTTAACTAAGTGCGAATCAATACAGGGGCCTAATCACCGCATTAGATATCGAGTAAACTATCGTATCGAATAATATTTCGATAAGAGTCGAGTAAGCTAAATATGAAATTCGACATGTATCTAATCGTAATTTATATCAAATTGTGATAGATTTTTATTACTTATTTATTTTTATTTACTTATTTCAATAAGTAAACAAGAAAACATGCTTTAAAAAGATTTCCTTTCAAATGAAATTACGATACTTTTTGTTCGATATCGTCATGATACCAAAATGAAAAATTGCGATAGATTATACTTGATATCGAATGCGGTGATTCGACCCCAGTATAGTAACATCTATACATATAATAAAACAGTAATTTTTTTCCTATCTGTCTGTCTTTCTGTCTGTCTGTGTTTACATCAGGTAAAAACTACAGGACAGATTTTAACAAAATTTTGTGAGTATCCCTCTTTATTTACATTTCGGTATTTTACAATAATTTTTAGAATTTTAGAATGTTATAAAAATTTCAATTTTTTTTCCAGGGATGGGTACTTTTTTATAAAGAAAATACGTATACGTGAAGCACTATAAAAGTAAGAGTCTTAAAATTTGGTGTGGATTGCCTTTAAAGCAAAATCGAACAACATATTGTCAGGACGCACATAACTTGTGTGGGCACAGCTAGTATAGTATAAAATTAATGAGTTTCCTTATATGTGATATTTTTTGATGTATAGGTTCTAAACTTTTAAACGGTTTTAGATATACACATCAAATTTAAAGAAGGTGTGTATTACTATGTCCAGTAGTGCTGGCAAGGTATTGAGTAGTGGGTATCGTGTACCGAGTATTTCATAATTTTTTTGAGTACTTAATAATCAAAAGTAGTTACTCGAAACTTTTAACGATATAGTTTTAGAAACATATTAAATAGAAAATTGAACAACTTCATTAAAACTTTGATTAACAGTGCGGTTTTATTATGTAAACAAAAGTATTGTGTAATATTGAGTACCCAATTGATAGTAGTATCGAGTAGTTAAAAGTAGCAGAACTTGCCAGCACTAATGTCTACAAAAACAATTATAAAACAGGCAAAGGGGGTCCTCATACGTGACGAATTATGATATATTATGGTCATAACTTCTGAAAGTTCAAATTTACAGAGTTCGAAACACTAACTCTCTGGAATAAAAATTGAATTTAAAGAGTGTCTCCATGGATGACTTATTTTGTCATATATGGCCTTAACTCACGAACAACTATAGACAGGCAATTTTAAACTACCTAGTATCCGAATTGATATGTGCGTGTGATTTTGCAAATTAATTCTTACTGATTCAAATTTTAATTTTAGGTTATGTGCCCGTCTGTCAGTTGGCATAAATTACGTTAGCTTTGAGGGCAGCTATGTTTTGTGGCTTATTCGTATAGACCTTCGACTGAAGCAAATCTCCACAAGAAAAAGTCTAACGCGATAATATCGCCGTGGTGACCAGTTCACTCATAATCTCCAAGTGAGGTGACCACACACCCTAATTGCTTGTGAAGAGGGTCCAGTGTGGCATGAGCCGTATGGGTTGTGCCACTGTTAATTCAGACCATATTAATTCAGTATAAATAAAATTAGTAATCATTAATGACCGGACCAACGTCATTCTTAAAATAAAATATAGACCGATGATGCCGCCAGCTTAAATCCACCCCAAACAGTCACATTTACGATATGCATTTGACTCTTTTCGATCTCATGTTGCGTATCAAATTTGACAACTTTGCTTTTTTTGACGTACCCGTACATTCGACGCACAAGAAGATTTAGCATTTCATATTCGCGCCATGGCAAACATTTGCTCGAAGTTATATTTCATAATGGGCTTTCAAATAAATGATAAATTTCGTTGATATCTCTTACACACGTAATTTTACTTAAATCTAAATATAAAGGGTGATCCATTTCGAGGTACTTTTGTCTATAGCCTTTTTTTGACAGATCACGTGTTAGTCGTGTCATGATGTCATGTTATTTTTGTTTAGTATTATTTGGCATTTCATAATGGAAAGACTTACGCCTAATTCGCTTCGCTCGATGGGCTCTTGAAAAGTTCCAAGACGATCCAACGTTTTCGAGGCAAATTTTGTTTAGCGATGAGGCCCATTTCTGGCTTAATGGGTATGTAAAAAAACAAAATTGTCGCATTTGGGACGACGGCTCCACTTCCCATACATCGCATCAATCAATGGATTTATTGAGATAAAATTTCGGTGAGCATATAATTTCACGTTTTGGACCGATCGATTGGCCACCAAGATCGTGTGATATCATACCGTTAGACTTTTTTCTGTGGGGATATGTAAAGTCTAAAGCTTATGCAGATAAACCCGCTTCGATTCAGGTCTTGGGAGAAAACATCACGCGTGCCATTTGCCAGTTAGCAGTCGAAATGCTCGAACGAGTCATCGAAAATTGGACTCAACGGATGGACCATCTACGACGTAGCAAGGGCCAACATTTGATAGACATAATCTTAAAAAAATAAATGCCAAAGAATGTTCTTTCAAATGTTAATAAACATTCTCCATTAAATTTGAATTTTCTGTGTTTTTTCTTTACAAAAGTAGGGAACAGCGAAATGGATCACCCCTTATAAGCGCTTTATAAAAGACACTTTACATGAAGTCAAAAATATTAGTCTTTTTTAATTTTGTTATTTTCGTAATTTAAAAGTCTCATCTATCTAACCAACATGTAGGAGGGCACCTCGAGATGTGTTAACAATGAATAATTTGATCTAAATTTTTGGATACATTTTTTATGTTGCTAAAGAAAAGGAAACTTGGAATATTTAATTTAGAAGAAAGTTACATGAAATAAATAACTTCCATTTTTGCTTCCTGATTGCACATTTAAATTTGTGCTGATTTTAAATAATATATTTTTGACTACTTTCATGTTCTACATTCATGTTCTACATTTAACGTTTAACGTAGATACATTTTTTTTGCTTATGTAATATTTCAAATAAACAACAGTCAGGACAGTTTAAATATTAATATTTTTCATGCATTATTTTTTAAACAGTTTTAAAGATTTATTAAGCTTTGAAAATGAAACAATTGATTCTTCAGCTTTTATTTCCCTTTCATTTCTGTTGTTCTTCTCCACCAAACAAAGTAATTGTTTTTGAAAATCTATTACGAAGTTTAAGTACATAATTGTGATTGTAATAATAAACCTTTTCATAACATTCTAACTGAAAGCATTGCATTGTCTACATATTTCATATTTTCTGACACATAGCAGATAGTGTCTTTCAGTCACTATCTACTTAAACTACAAAAACACCAATAACAAATCCCTCTTGAAAATAGTTTATTGTATCCACTAAAACAAAGTTTGCCAAGATGTTGATATAAGACAAAAGTGTACTCAATTTGAGATGTTTTCTATTTAAACTTATATCAAGTGCTAAACAACGCCATGAAACACAGTTCATTGTTGATTTAGTAGTGTTAGGGTAAAATAAGACAGGGAAAATATTTGATTAAAAACGTTAAATGAGAGAGTAAGCTATCTCTACTGATTGTGATAATTTCGGTAACCATTTGACTTGTCTTAAACATTCTTAATACACAAAATTTTGTTATATATTTTGTAGCGCAACACTCATATCGGCACAAAATTGAGCAATAGTTATGGATAGTTATTGATAGAGTTGAAAGAACTGACACTAGTTTATTTACGTGTTTACCATTCTTCAACCCATTGATGATGTTGAGTTTTCAATTGATGATGTTGAGTTTTCTAATTGACTTTTAATTCTCTTCGATATAACCCAACATTTTATACTATACGTCGTAATGCCTGTACCGTTACAAGGTATGTGTGGTAATATTTTGAAATTTTTAAAGTGTTGTTGTAGCATATATCAGGATTAGAGAGTGTCATACTTTAGATCTTCAGATAAAGAATATTGTATAGTTACTTAGTACGAGGAATAGCCTAGTCTTCCTATTCCTTACCATCAAGCTTTTACTCGAAAATTTAAATTAGACTCAGAAGAGCCTATGCCACTATTGTAGATAAAGGAAAATTAAAAAAATACATTGTATAAGGTACACCATTCCCCCTATCATGTTCGAAAATTGCCTATTGTAATTTTCTGGTCGTTAGTATGCCGCACACTGTGGCCACTGCGGCAATAAATCAATTTGGATCTGCTATTCGATTTTGATGATTTTTGCACAGATGGTTAAAAACTATCTAAAGGTCATGTGTAAAAAATTTCATGCAAATATCTCCATTGGTTTTCTGTCCCGAGCAGCGCAAAGTTGAAGTATGTGAACAAGTCTCAAATGTGATAGTTTTCTATGTCATATTCAAAAGCCTGTTACTTATAAACTATACACCGAATGTACCTTATAAGTAATTTTTCAATTAAAATGGACATTAAGCATTATATGTATATTAAAAAAAAATTTTTAAAAATTGAAAAAAAAAATTCTTTTGACAATATATTTTAAACCAAAAATAAAAACATTTATGATTTTCCGTTAGACTTTTAGTTGTGTGCGAAGCAGTGCGACACATGGAGTCCTATACCAAATTAAAGCTGAGAGTCTCAGCTAATAGACTAAAAAACAAAAACCTGCCCCAATTTGTCCGCCGCCGAAAAAACAATTAAAAACCAAAAAAAAAAAATTTTCATTGCATGTGTACTATATAAAAAAAAAAAACTTAAATTTGAGTCCCGATTAGAAAAACAAATGTACACAAAAGTATTTAACAAAGTAATATCGGTATATTGTTTACGTTGACTAAACAACAAAAAATCTAAATGTAAACTTACTACATATTAAATTAAGAGCTTTATATATAACTTAATCAATAACTTAACATTGTTCACATTTTTTTCTCTTGAAAATTAACTCCGTTATCCGTTATAAACATTCTTTTATATTATATTTGAGAGTGGTATAGTGATAAGTAAGTGTTTATTAAGCAATTGAAGCAAATTTATATAATATACAGTGGAAAAGCTAAAAATATCTTTCAGCACGCTTTCGGAAATTGTTTTTCAATGTAAAAAAGATATTGATCTTATAATTCGTGTAGTTTTCGGAATTATAAAATAGTGTCTGAGAAAACTCAAGAAAAGTTCAGACGGTTTTTGAAACAAACATTTATGCCTCAATTTTTAAAGTAGTGGAACAAGATTTTTTAATGACAATGAAGAATGGCTAACACATTATTATACGATGAAGTAGTGGATGATACAGTGGATGGTAAACGTGGACGTCCAACGAAAAGCTTTGGGGACAGCAATGCCAGAACGAAATCTTCGGTTCAAAATTATATTATCCACAATTAGTTGCAGTCAGCCAATAGACGCTGAGAAATTCCAAATATATTGTATAGACACGGCAAAATTGTACATTGATTTATATGGAAAATTTTTATATTGGAGTTGTATGAGGGGTGGGTGTTACAGTGGGCGGATGTTATATGCATTTTTGCGAAAAATAAACATATTGCATATAAAGATATTGCATTTTTTAAATATAGTTTGTATGGGAGGTGGGCGTAAAAGTGGGCGGATTAAGTTCATATTTTTAGGAGGTCATTCTACAATTATAATATTAACATTTTATGAAAATTGAGTTAATATATTTAAAATCATGGAAGTTATGCCACATTTTCTGTTTAAGTTGTATGGGAGGTGGGCGTAAAAGTGGGCGTATTTTTTGTAAAAAAAGAAATTTAAATTCTTAAAAAATTTAAAATAAATGTGTGCAAAATTTCATGAAGCTCTGCAGCCTCCTTGATTTAAGACCATTAAATACACTACACGGCCACAGTGTGTGCCGGTTCCAAAATTTCAAAACAATCGGTACACATTTATTTTTGGGGTTCCGTACCCAAAGCGTAAAAACGAAACCCTATTGTTTTCGCTACAATGTCTGTCCGTCTGTTAGCGCCTTTTATCTCTGGAACCGTTCTAACCCTAATAGTCACGCTGATCGTTTTTAGCAACACCAACCCTATATATATATTTAAATATTTGTTTTTTTTTTTTGTATTAATATCGATTTGAATATTTATTTTGTTAACGAATAACCTTTTCTATATTGTGAATTTTTAGTTTATTTTAAGTTAAAACTTATCTTGAATTGGATGTATTTAAATTTTTAAGAATTTAAATGTAAAGGCAGATCGCCTGGCGGCGCGAAATAAATTGGTTAGAGCGCAGACAGCCTCCTTCGCCCTAAAATATTTCCAACTTATCTTCAGCTAATACTGTGAAGTCACAAACTGGTGTAGAGGTTTTGCGACGAGTGAATCATCCGCCAAAATTCTACATAGGATTGGGAATTCATAGTACCAGCTAAGCGAATACAAAAGTATACAAACTGAGGTGTGCAAGGATATTTTCTACGGAGCTATTAGCCCTGAAATATCCAGTACGCCTACAGCCGATACTGGGAGAAACCGGAGCAGCGTGTAACTGTGTTCAAGTGTTTTTAACCTACACAGCTTCCACTGATATGAATATTCCCTATGTCCGCTAACTATCAATCCGTGGTACTTAGCCAAAAGGCACCCAGCACACGTTTGCACAGCACGAAGTGCCGGTAGAGCGACCTGCCGATTATCTAATTTATAAGTAAATAAAGGCAGAAGATTTATAAAGTTAAATAAAAATCTCCCAATTTATTTGGCATAACACGACCCTGAACGCCGTTGAGCGTATCCAAGCAACCAGCGGAAACGTGTCATTACACCGTAATAGGTAGACTCTTGAAATTTCACAGATGATGTATAGCTGTTGCCGCTATAGCAACAAATATTAAAACTTATAGGGTGTTCCGACAGAGAGGCGTTATTCACGAATATGTGTTTATTACTTCAACTGTAGGAGGAATAGACTAAAGATTTACAAAAAGTATAAACAAGTATAAAAAAATAAATTAGTCAAGTGCGAGTTAGACTCAGACACGTAGGGTTCCGTACTATGTTCAGTATAATTTAAAAATTCCAGTTGTTTATTTCTTTATGTCTTATGGGACACCCTTAAATTTTAAAATCAAAGTAATGTTCGCGAAAATTGCATCATAATTGGAACACCCTTTAAATTTTAATATGTGATTGATTTTATAGCGGCTATTAAAATAGGAGCCTCCCTATTGGGGTTCAAAAAATAAGGTAATATTCGCGAAAAACACGTCACTAATGGACACACCTCAATTTTAAGTATTTGTTATACCTGCCGAAGTAACACATCTACTGTAAACATTTCAAGAGGGTATCTATTACGGTTTATAAAATCATGTCACTGTCGGAACACCCTTTAATTTTATTAGTCATTATAGTGGCCATGGCAACTTCCCTTCTATAAATATATTAAGAGTCTACTTATTACGATTAAAAAATAAGTCACTGTAAGTGAAAAACATGTCACTGTCAGAACACCATTTAATTTTTAGTAATTGTCATATCGGCAGTGGCAACACATCTTCTGTACAAAATTTCAAGAGTCTACCTGTTACGGTTCAAGAAATAAGGCTTTATACATGCAAATCACGTCACTGGCGGAAACCCCTTTAATTTTTACTATTTGTTATAGTGTCCATAGTTATACACCTCCTGTAAAACTTTCAAGATTCCACCTATTCATTCAAAACTTAGGCTATATACATGCAAATCACGTCACTATTGGAACACCCTTTAATATTTAAGTTCAATTTTGTATACTTGTTTATAAAACAAACATAGTTTTAATTACAGTCTGCAAATTGTAAGTGGTTGCCTCTTACAGCTCAAAAAAAAAGACATTAACGTAAATAACACGTCACTTTTGGAACACCTTACGTTTTAGTATTTTTTGCTATAGTGGCCGCAGTTATACACTTTTGGTAAAATTTTCAAGAGTCTACCTATTATGGTTCAAAACTTAGGCCTTACACATACAAAGCACGCTACTATTGGAACACCCTTTAATTTTTAGGTTTACTTTTTTAGACTTGTTTATAAAGCGAATTCAGTTTTAATTAATGTTTGAAATTTTCACAGAAGGTATATAACTGTGACCGCTATACTAGCAACTACTAAAACTTATAGGGTGTTCCGATAGAGAGGTGTTATTCATGAATATGTGCTTATTTCTTGAACTGTAGTAGGAATTCACTAAAAATATGCAAGCACTAAATTAAAATTAGTTCGCTATATAAACAATTCTGAAAAAAATAAACCTAAAAATTAAATGGTGTTCCGATAGTAGCGTGATTTGCATTTATAAGGCCTAAGTTTTGAACCATAATAGGTAGACGCTTGAAATTTTCACAGAAGATGTATAAGTGTGGCCGCTATAGTAGCAAATACTAAAACTTATAGAGTGTTCCGATAGAGAGGTATTATTCACGAATATGTGGTTATTTCTTGAACTGTAGGAAGAATACACTAAAAAATTACAAACAGTAATTAAAATTTAGTTCGCTTTATAAACAAGTTTAAAAAAATAAACTTAAAAATAAAAGGGTGTTCCGATAGTGAAATGATTTGCCTAAGTTTTGAACCATAATATGTTGAATCTTGAAATTTTCACAGAAGATGTATAACTGTGGCCGCTATAGCAACAAATACTAAAACTTATAGGGTGTTCCGAAAGTGACGTGTTATTTGCCTTTATGTCTTTATTTCTTGAACTATAGCAAATTTTAAGCGGTTGCCTCCACTTAAAATTTGCTTTATATATATAAAATTAAACATTAAAATTAAAGGGTATTCCGATAGTGATGTGCTTTGCATGTATATGGCCTAAGTTCTGAACCATTATAGGTAGACTCTTGAAATTTTCACAGGAGATGTAAAATTAAAGGGTGCCCCATAAAACATACAAAATTATCAACTTAAATCTTTAAAGTCGTTCTAAACATAGTATGGAATCCTGCGTGTGTCAGAATAACTCACACTTGACTGATTTATTTTATATATAATAAATTCCATTTGTATGAGAAGATCCACGACCAGTGAATTTTTGGCTAGAAGCCGCCTATGAAGAGACCAAACCTATGTCGCGGAATTCGACAATTGTACTGAACTTTTCTAATTAGGTGTAGTTTTAAGTTGTTTGAAGGTTATTTCACGTCCAAAAAGAGCTTCATTTGCCATATTGACACTTATACAGAGGAAAAATGATAATGCCAAATGGTTCTTATTTGTAGCTTTTGGTCTCATCCTGAAATGAGGTTTAGGTGTCTCTTGTTTTTTGAAATCCAATAGTGTATTGTTCTTCTTTATTTTAGTAACCCTTCAGAACAAACGAGTATATGGGTGAAAATTATGTAAAATTGTAAAACTCGTTATTTGATGCAAATTAAAAGATACACATTAACTGTTCCTTTTGACTGCACTGAAAATCAGTATTTTATTGTCGTTTGTATTTTTAACAAGTCATAAAAACTTTTCATCCTAAAACAACAATATTTTTATTTATTTTACAAACACTTAATGTAAAACTTTTTTGAGTGTATAAAAATTTATTGAGAATATAAAAAGCCAATGAATTTAAATGGTATAATCGTTATAATTGATTAGACTAAAATTATATGATGAAGAGTTTTTGCGAACTCCTTAAGAAAATATCTCACGTAACTAACTTTATGACAATTTATTGGTTTAAATGGAGTCTCACAAAAATTCAACTAATCTAACACGAAGTTATTTTTAATTATTTCTTCTTTCGTTTTTATTTATTTTTTCCTTTCAGTTATTTTTATACTAACTTAAGTGAAAATACATAAATCTTATCCTTTTTATGTATTTATAGTTTCTATTACCGTACAAAAGGGATGGGCAAAATTTATAGTTTAATATCAAATTGTGTCCTTTTTTTTAGTGACCCTTTGTCATAGCCACATTTGCATACATTTGCATGGTTCAAATTTATAAGCTGTTTGCTACCCTTATTTGAGGCATTGTGAATAAAAAACTGTATTTCATTAAATGTGGTCTGTCAGCCAGTCTCAATAATACAATGGAAAAATGCTGCATGTATGTAATATCATTTTTTATTTATGGGTCCAGAGTTTCAGCACAAACAAATATTTTTAAGAATTATAATGAAAACTTTGTTACATAAAAATCTTCTGTTTCGCTGGAAATCGAGGAAATTAATTCTTAGAAAACTATTTTAATTTTATATCATAAACTGGGCATTTGAAGTTTGTTAAAGTTAAAATATTAACGCCCTGGAATATATAAATATCATTTACATTAAATTAAATGGCAATATGGCAGTGTTGCAGCGCCTCGGGTGTTATGTAGACATAGTAGATTTCAGCTAGCGAAACCAATTTATAATTAATTAACTTCGCCGGAATTTTAGTGATATTTGGTAATACCGGCGAATATGCTGTAATATGCACTATTATAAAAAGTATTGAACTCGTGAGCATGCTTTAGTAACACAGTGCAACACGGAAAAAAATAACCATATACGAACACCACTACGTGATAAAAGACCAAAAAAAAGACCCCTGTCTACCAGATTTGCCCAAAGTCCTCCAGGTTTTTTTTTATGGGCCCTCAAAGATGTGGGGCCTCGATGTCATTTTTGCAAAAAAATGATCATTTACTCAAGCTCATATTTTGCAAACCGTTTGGAGTTTTTATATACTCTCTGAGGCAAAGTTGTAGCTCTTAACATAAAGAACAAAAATTGTGAACATATAAAATCAAAAAAACTTCATCTTCAAGGTCAAAATCGCAAAAAACTTTAAAAAAATCATTTTTTTTTACCTTTTTTCCTCTGTTCAGGTCCATAGGTAGCAAACCGTTCAAAATCCAGGAAAACAATCAACTACAAAAATAAACCTAAGATCTCAATAAACAACTTTCTGGAACATATGAACTTCCTAGGAATGATTCTTAACACCGTTTAGGTAGCGCTTAGGTAGCCGCAAAAGTGAAAAATTTCCCGAAAATTTTTTAATTTCATTTGTTTCTTCTTTACTTCAACATTGAGATACTATAAAGCCTTCTCCCGTAAGTGAGTTGTTTATTGAGATCTTAGGTTCATTTTTGTAGTTGATTCTTTCCTTGAATTATGAACGGTTTGCTACCTATGGACCTGAACAGAGGAAAAAAGGTAAAAAAAAATGAATTTTTTAAAGTTTTTTGCGATTTTGACCTTGAAGATGAAGTTTTTTTGATTTTATATGTTCACAATTTTTGTTCTTTATGTTAAGAGCTACAACTTTGCCTCAGAGAGTATATAAAAACTGCAAACGGTTTGCAAAATATGAGCTTGAGTAAATGATCATTTTTTTGCAAAAATGACATCGAGGCCCCACATCTTTGAGGGCCCATAAAAAAAAAACCTGGAGGACTTTGGGACTGGGAGACAGGGGTCTTTTTTTGGTCTTTTATCACGTAGTGGTGTCCGTATATGGTTATTTTGCCATGACTTAAAAAATTACACAGTGTGTAATCTAGCACGTTGACCATTTGAGCTATAGGTGCTCAAGTGTGTTAGTGCTGCATGTATATCATATGTTAAGTCAAATCAATAGTTGAGTAGAGCTGGCAAATTATCATTAGCAACCATATTCGATATTTTCGATAGTAAGTTAAAAAATTATCGGTAGTATCGAATTCTTTTATAAATCATTAAATTAAATTTTTTAATAATAGAAAAGTTATATAACTATAACGAACTTAATTTGGTTACATAATTATTTTATTGAAAAATAAAAATCTGATAATTTTTTATAATAATTTTTAATAAAAAAATATGTTCATATAAATACTCTATCGAAATTGTAGTCTCCGCAAAAATTTTGTTTATAAAAATAGTTTTCTTTTTTATTATCGACTTACTTAATAATTTTTCATAAACACTAACTTATTATGGGTCCCTCTATATCAAATAAATACACAAACCATAGCCATATATATGGTTAAATTAAATGATTATAATATGAAAACAGTATTGAAATTGATTCCTTTATTTATTTTATTGCTGATTATAATATGGTTAAAAACTTTGTAATGTCATATGAGATAGGCTCCTTTGTTTTAACATTTTTGATAATAAAATACACAATTATTTATTATTTTATTTATTAACAAATTCATGACGATGTAATTTAAAAATAAAGTAGCAATCAATAACACACTGTGTAATTTTTTAAGTCATGGCAAAATAATCATATACGGACACCACTACGTGATAAAAGACCAAAAGGAATGATTCTTAACACCGTTTATAATGTTGATGGCCCTGGACTTGCAAATCGCAATTTTGCGGCTACCTAAGCGCTACCTAAACGGTGTTAAGAATCATTCCTAGGAAGTTCATATGTTCTAGAAAGTTGTTTACTGAGATCTTAGGTTACTTTTTGGTAGTTGATTGTTTCCTTGAATTTTGAACGGTTTGCTACCTATGGACCTGAACAGGGGAAAAAAGGTAAAAAAAATTGAATTTTTTAAAGTTTTTTGCGATTTTTGACCATGAAGATGACGTTTTTGTTCTTTATGACAAGGGCTACAACTTTGCCTCAGAAAGTATATCAAAATTTCAAACGGTTTGCAAAATATGAGCTTGATTAAATGATCATTTTATTGCAAAAATGACATCGAGGCCCCACATCTTTGAGGGCCCATAAAAAAAAACCTGCAGGACTTTGGGCAAAACTGGGAGACAGGGGTCTTTTTTTTTGGTCTTTTATCACGTAGTGGTGTCCGTATATTGTTATTTTTTTTCCATGTTGCACTGTGTAATTTTATTATTTGAAAGTAATACATACAAAATATTAAAACTGTTACTATTTAAAGTAAATAAAGGTACCTATCCCTGGATAAAATTCTTAAATTTATACATAATTCTAAAAATCATTTCAAAGCTCTGTAAGAAGTGTTTAAGATATTTTAATAACAATGTAATTTCATAAAGAAAAATACAAATCAAATACAAATTTTATTCAATTGGCTATTTGGCAGTAAGTAATTTATATTTTGTGATTATTTTAAAATATTTTAAAAATGCCATATGTTGTGCAACGGTGTTTAAAACATACCCCTTTCAAAAATAAAAGATCCTTTAAAGTATGCAGTACCTTTAAGTCGGTAAAAAATCGGCATACTTTCACTGCTTTTTCCCTACTTTATCTTGGAAATAAGATATTTTGCTAAAAGCCATCCAGTAGTATACATTTAATTACCTTTGATTGGTAATACCAATTTTATACATTACTATCTGCTCTCAATTATATTTAATCATCTTTATTATTTATTGATGCATTACAATTTTTTCATTTCAAAAATGTTTTAAAATAAAAAAATCTAATTATTTTTCTATCTATTTTTGTGCTTAAGCTTCTGCATGTTGAATTTAATGAATTTAAAATATACAGGATTATAGTCGTAATGAAGAATGAATGAAACCTCAATATAGTCCATTTAAAATGAATTGGTTTAGGAGTCTACTTAATTTAATTTTCTATACAAATAACAAATCTACGATTGTTTTTTTTTTTTGTGATTGAAAATAGAATAATCGTTGTTGTCGTTTCCAACTATATATAAATCAATTAAAGAAAATAAAGTGACCAGATATTAACTTTTCTAATATATGCAGCAACTAAGAAATTAAGTTATAAACATGGCTAGGAGAGAAATGTCTTGAATATAAAATATCATGAATAAAATTGGCACTTATCCTACTAGGCTATGCTATTGCAGCGAGTAGAATAGTAATCTGAAATACAAAAATTGTATAAAATAAAAATTACACAGAAAATATTTTTGGTCCAATTAAAGGTTTTAATTGGATTCCGATACAAGTTTGATTAATTTTTTAATTGATTCAGTTCTATAATTAATTAAGAAACATTAAAATAATATTCTATCTATACATATAACAAAGTAGTAACTCACTTCCGTCTGTCTGCTTTTCATTAACTTTCGCATCACTTACTTTACACTGAAGGAAAATATTATAACGAGTTATGTTAGCGATTGTTATTATTCCATAATATTTTATTACATATGCCTAGTTACACATAAATCATGGTCTATAATTAACCCAAAGTGACCGGAGATACTTTTTGTTTATAATCTTTTAATCGGTACTCTACGGTCCTTTATTTATGTATGGCCTACAATAATTTTTTATATATAATTTTTTATATATTATTCAATTTTCGTTACTATGATATAAAGGTGCCCAAGAAAGGTGATTTAACCGACAGAGGTAATTAGAGAGGTATATTCTTGCTCGCCACTGTCAATAAAGTTATCGCTCAGACCATCACAAAGCGAATATTAGATAGAATAACACCTGACTTGAGGGTTGAGCAAGCAGGGTTCCGACGACGAAAGTCTTGTACTGACCATGTAAATACCCTCATTATAATTGTGGAACAATCAGTGTAGTAGCGATCTGATCTGATGTTTTTTGATTTTAAGAAAACATTTGACACACTTTCACACAAAGTCATATGGTCTGCTCTCGCTTGCAAAGCCGTACCTGACAAACTGATCAAGCTTATCAAATCATTGTAGCGGAGAAACTTGTCGAATATTTAACGAGAATCAATTAAGTCGTAGGATTCCTGTAAACAAAGGCGTGAGAGAAGGCTGCGTAATGTTTTCGTAATAAAAGAAGCCCTTGTAGAGGAACGAGGAATAGTATGGGGCTAGGCTACATGTGTTTATTGTCAAATAGCTACATAGACATGTTCAAGAAGCTGAATAATGTCGTTAAAGCCGCATCCAGGGCAGGACTAAAATTAAAAGAGGGTAAAACAAAGGCATTGAGAATCAATAGCAATACAACCGGTGTATTCAAAATCGATGAGGAACACCTTTTGTTACTGAGGTAGCGTATTAACGAATACCGGTGGCTCCTCTATCGATATCGATAACCGCATAAAGTCTGCAAAACAAGCATACGGAAGACTATCAAGTGTGTGGAAATCACAATCTCTTTTATATTCAAAAGTTAAGTCAGTGCTGTTGTATGGTTGCGAGAGCTGGAACGAGACCCTAAACTCTTAGCAGGTTGTTTTTAACCGGTGCATGCGAAGAATAATACACAATCCCAAACGCTCTGCTATGGACGCGAACACACCATATACCTATCGAGCGTTAGTTAGTTAGTTAGCTAGTTATTAAACTTATGCATGTATCTTTCTTATGTGTTCGCTCACAAGATGTGGGAGTGAGAAAGTAGCTTGATGTGAGTTCATGCTACAAAGCGATTGTGTATTGGTTTTTTAATGCAGTTTTTGGCATTTTGTTTGTGAAAAATTAAATTTAAAATATGTATATAATCGAAAGTGCCTAGTGACATTCTTGCAAAATTAAAAAATTTTTCAGGATAATTCCTTAGTTTTCTGTACAAATTGTGCAACTCACTATTTTCTGTTCGTCTTCTTTACCAAAAATATATTAAAAGTGTTAATTGGTAGAAAAAAACTCTTCGTCTGAAATCGCTTTGCTCCATATAGCATTCACTTTGACATATTTTATCATTGTTATATCATGAACTATTATAACTACTAGCTTCGCCTCGCTTGTAGCGCTCACTCTGACAGCAGCCTTACTTCTCTGTGTTCCAAATAACGAAATCATACTGTAATAGTAAGGAAAAGTTTTTTTTCGCATTGAAAGTTTTGTTTTTAAATTTGTTTGTGAAATTTTACCTATAGGTATATTTTAAATACATAAATTGTTAATTGATTTTTTATTTGCTTTAATGAAAATTTTTGGATGGTAGGAAAGAAAACATGCCACAGCGTATAACTTTTTACAGAACTTGGTTGAGATAATAATTTCACCTCACCCATATCTGTAATACTATGAATCATTTTTCCAATAATATTTTCCAAATTTCTCGCTATTTCCAACTTACAACTTATAATTTAGTCTATATCTTGCTTTGCTACACTTTTACTACGCAGTTCTAATTGACTTTTTTTTAAATATTTATGTACTCTTTGACCCAATGCAACATAGAACTTAAAAATTGTCCATTTTTAAATATTTAATATAAAAAATATTTTTTTTTTATAAATTTCTTGGCATGGAATTATTAAAATTATTAAATTTGCCCTCGTATACTTAATCTCTTTACAGATGTATGAAAAAATTGATTTAATAGATCTAGATTGATAAAATCCCCCAGTGAAATGAAAAGACAGATGCAACTTCACCTTTATCGACTAACACTTGCATTTACTGGTGAGCCTGTGTGTGCATAGTTTAGTTTAAGTGAATCAAAATAGCTGGGGAAAATTTTTCTATTGTATGTTTTAAATTAATTACTTTTTCTTATTCCTCTTTCTCTTAGTAACCACATAGTGACATCTTTGGACATTGAAAGACTCTTTTGGTGTTGGTATTTTATTGTTAGATTTGAAATATAAGTAGCTTTATAAGCAGCAGCTAAAACAAGTAAAAATATTTTAGTTGGTAAGCAACCGTAATACCAAAAACTTCTTATCGCAATTCAATTAATATTTAATTAGGTCAAATTGCAATTTATTTTAATTTGTTAATTGAGATTAAATTTTTGTTTTTTCACTTCAAATTGCACTTAAATATTTATTTTAGATATTATAATTATTCAGTTAAACATGTAGGGTTTTATGTAAATTTGTGTTTTTTTATAATTTATTTAAAATTTAAATTATTATTAGTTTATTTATTTTCATTTCCTGTACAACAAGACAGAGTCTTATATTTACAGTACAGAAACGCATTACGTTATAAAAGATTCATTTTTAAAATAACAAAATTCTTAAAAGTATATTACATTTGAAATAAATTATCTAAGGAAGTTAAATATAAATTATCTAAAAAAGTCAAATAAAAATGTTTTGAAACTATTAGCATTGCTGTTTAGTTGTTGAATATGTGGAAGATTGTTCCAAAGACGAGCAGCATGTACGTAAAATTGCCATTCAGATACTAGGCATTGATGCAGAGGAATTACAATGTTTCTATTCCGTGGAGATTGGAAAAACCGCAATTTATCAAATAAATATTTTGGTGTTTTCGTGTTTATTATTTTATGTAAAAATATTAGTGTACGAATTTTTAACAAGTTCCCAAATGAAATTCCGTAAAGGTTATTAGAAAGTGAAGAGACATGATCAAACCTTTTCAATCCATATACATATCTAACAATATTGTTAAAAAGAATATTAAGCTTCCTGTTACTAATTGAATCACATCTTGCAAACAATTCGCACCCATACATTAGGCTAGGGATCAGGTATGTCTTGGCAAGTAAAGTTCTTATGTTTATTGGAGTGAAATATTGTGTTGACCACAGAGATCGTAACTTTATATAAGTTTGACCAACTAAATAGTTTATGTGATTATTCCAAGTCAAATTGCTATTGAAAATTATACCAAGATTTTTTACTGTATTGACAATTTCAATTTTCTCACCATTTATAACTATATTTTCTGATATAGAGGGATTTAAAGATCTTTTACATATAACTATGCACTTGGACTTGCTTGGATTTAAACAGAGCCCGTTTGCCGTTGCCCATAGATAAATTTTGTTTAACTCTTCATTTAAAGTATATATGCCAGATGATATGTTTTGAGCTGAGCAACCTAAAGTTACTTGCACATCGTCCGCGTACAAGTTGATTTTGCACTTGGAGAGTTGGTTTGGTAAGTCATTTGCATATAGAGAAAACAGGAGTGGTCCTAAAATAGAACCTTGGGGAACTCCCTTAATAATGGATAAGCTATTTGACCATACACCATTTAGAAATACTGATTGTCGGCGATTTGAGAGGTATGAAAATATGAGTCTGGTTGATGTGTCGGCAAATCTAAAAAAGTATTTCAGTTTTTGAATTAGTATGCAATAGTCTACCGTGTCAAAAGCCTTCGAATGATCGAGTAACACTAGAAAATTTATATCTCCATTTTCCAGTCCTTGCCTTATAACTTCAGTAATTTCAACCAGAGATGTAACGCAGCTATGATTATGGCGAAAACCAGACTGTGCATCGGTAAGCAAATTATTGGTACTGATATATTTAAGCATTTGTGTGTACAGAATTTTTTCTAGAACTTTTGACAAAAAACATAATATGGCTATTGGCCTGTATTCTCCATTCGATTTTGGTAAGGGCACAATTTTAGCGTGCTTCCAGTTTGACGGGTACACACATGTCATAATAATACTATTAAACAAATGAGTAACGTACGGAAGAATCAAGGGCATTAATAATTTTATAAATTTTGGATGAATACTATCAATTCCCACTGCGTTCGATTTTATCGAAATGCTGGTTGAAATAATATCGTACTGAGTAATCCTTGAAAATTGAAATTGTTCGCCCACTATTTCGATGTTTGTATCTAATGCAGATGAGGAAAAATTGAAATATTCAGGATTAGGTTGGATAACGGGAATGTTTGTAAACGTTCTGTTGAGTATGTTTGGATCCACTTGGCACTCAATATTGTTGTCAGTCTTGCCGATACCGATTTCACGAATTGTATTCCAAGTTTGTTTAGAACTAGTTGCAGAACTAAAGCGTTTAGAATAGTATTCGGTCTTTGCATGTTTGATTTGCTTATTAACATTTTTTCTGGCTAAGGAAAATAGTAGTTTTAGCTCAGAAGTTCTAAATCGCTTCCATCTAGCGTATGCTGAATCTCTCAATCTAATAGCATTCCTAATAGTATTTGAAAACCAGGGTTTTTCTTTATATGTTGTTTTTTTATGCCTGAGTGGTACGGTTAACTCAAAAAGGTACTTTAAGTTGTTTTCTAGAAACGATGATTGATCATCAACGGAGGCCATAAAGTAGATGTCACTCCAGGCAATATATGAAAAATTTTCAGAAAAATAGTCAAAATCTAGATGTTTAAAATCACGATAACTGTAAAGCTTATCAACCTGTTGTACCTGAAAGTTATAAGTGAGGAAAAGCAAGTCGTGCTTAGAAAAGCAAGGAGCAGATATTTGATCGTATAAATTAATATTCGTAGTGTTAGACACAAAAAAAAGGTCAATCAGTGTACTTGTTGAAGATGTATGATGCGTTGGATTGGTGTTATTAACTGTGAAAAGGCCAAAAGATAACATACTGTCCTGTAGAGTCAATTCCATTAATAAGTTTGAATTGAAATCACCGGTGATTATTATATCATTATACATTGGGGCGAGCGTTTCGAGTGTCGAATACAAAACAGTAAAGGGTATTCTTTTATTTGGCCTATACACACAACCGAGCAACAAGTTTTTACCAAGTGAGGAAAGTTCAATAAATATAAATTCAACATTTTGCCCAATTGAAGCATTCTCATAAGGTGACCTGCGACACAGTTTGCAAGATAAGCCAATTTTAACAAATATGGCTACACCGCCACCATGACTTCCTCTATCGGCTCTGAATACTTTGTATCCATTCGGGCATATAAGATTATCAGAGGTTGATGTTAATAGCCAAGTCTCCGATACACAAACAACATCAATTTCAGAATTTTCGAAAACTAATTTAAACTCGTCTACTTTATTATTTAAGCTTTGAGCATTTATGTGTACTATTTTAAGTCCTCTTTTCAGCTTAGCCATAACCCTGACCATGCTCATTGTTAAGTCTTTGGACCTTCCACTTTGATTATTATTAGAGCTCATAAAGATGTGAATTAGTGTTCGCAATGCTAATAGAAACAATAGGAGTACAAATAGATAGACATAAAAATAATAATTTTAATTTTAGTGCTTGAAAAAAGTGATCAAAAACGTTGCATATATGACAAAAATTGATAAGCAAAAGAAAATTTAAAAATAAAGTTAAAGTTAAACAAAACAATAATATCAAATAATTCTTAAAAAATATAAAAAGGAATATTATAACAATAATAAATATATTTATTAAATAGACAAACTGGCATATTACTGTTGTCAATACTTCTTTAAAAAATTTAATCGTTACACCGAAAAAACGGATTTAATTCTTCTGTGAAAAAAATTTTTATGGGTTCATCATTTTCACTTTGCTTTACATATACAAATCCGCGTAATGTGTAGACTGTTTTTAGTTTATTAACCTTCTTTAGGCCGAGAGCTGTTTTGAAAATACCATAATTATGTGGCGTAAGGTTTTCATTTATGTAAAAAGGTACATTACTATCAAAACCAGCATTAGATAAGAGAAGTGGAGATTTAAAGTTTCGACGGTGCGATGCAACAATTCTCAAAAAATAATTTTTTTCATATGGAGTATTGAATTTTATTACAATAGGTGGATCATTGACATTGCGGAAGTTTTTAAAATGCTTAACACGGAAAATGGTTTTAATCAATGGTAGCGTTGTGTTTAAGGACTTACAAATATTTTCAAAAATAGTATTAAGGTTTTCATTATCATAAAATGGTATTCCAGTGATACGTATATCTGTAGCCACTACCGAATTCTCCTGACTTAAACATTTTATTTTTAAATCATTTATATCAGTTTTTAATTTTTCAACTTCTATAATACCAGGTTCTAATTTAGTTACCCTATCATTTAATTCAATAACTTCTCTTTTTACATCACATAATATTTCTTCTTTTAAATCCTTAAATTTTTGTTCTATTTCAACTATCAAGCTTCTCTTACTATCAGCGATCATGTCTTTTATTTGTTGGGTTTGTTCTTTTATATAGCTGTCTTGTTTGGTAAATTTAGCATCTAACCAATTCCATAAACGACTGCGTGAGAAAGAGTCAGACGGAGTAGCAAACAAAAGTTCTGTAGTGATATTATTAGACAGAGATTCAGTGTCATCCTCTGTTCTCTTAGTCTTACAATTCATATCAGCAGACGAGATGTGATCGGCTTCATATGTTGTTCTCTTTGTTCTCCGTGTTGACATGTTTATGTACAAATCAAAGATCGTTTTATTGTTATTGTTAATTTTTTTTGTTTGTAATGCTTTTTGTAATTTTTATTGTAATGATATGTTTTCAAATTAAATATTTTCTGCCTTACTTTAAGGTTTATTGAACTTTGAGTTGTTGAAAAGAGTAAAAATAATGTAAGAGGTTTATTATTTGGATTTATTTGTTATAATTGTTATTTTTGTATTATGGTCTCTTTTGTTATTGCTAGTTTTAACTTAAATGGATTGTTTGTTTTCTTTTATGCAAGAATATTAAAATTTTATAATTTTATATTTATGTTATTAAATTTTGAATATATTGTTTTGAACTGTCTTTTTATTTTAATCTCTGATATGTTTATATGATAAATTATCAGTATAAGTTACTTATGTATGTTTAATAATAACTTTTATTTATATTTATTGGGAGCTCAATTAAAAACACAACCGATCAGGACAAGAGTTTCTCTTTATTTTTAGTATGAAATATTTAATAAAATTTATTGTAATTAGTATTTAAAAAGATTTTTTTCATCTTTTTATTTATTGTATCTTCAACATATCTGTGGGCTTTTGACAAAACAATCTCATTCAAAAACTGCAATTTTATAGGAGAACGAAAAAACTGTTAAAATATCTAACAACTTTGATTTTGAAATATTTGGTGAAAAGGTGAAAGTGTAGTATTAAATTTAAATACTAAATTGAAGTGAAGATATCAATAATTCTATTCTAATGCCAACAGATCTTCAGCAATATTAAAAATAAAAAGATAGGATGTTTTGTCGATTTTTTTTTTCAAGAAAAAAATTAACTTACATTACATTAAAATGGTTTTAAAAAAAACGTGATTCATATTTTGCGCTTATCTAGGGATAAGTTTTTTGTTAAAATGGAACTAATAAAAAAAGTAGAAATAGGTTATTTTAAAAAATATTATTACACAGTGCAACACGGAAAAAAATAACCATATACGGACACCATTACGTGATAAAAGACCAAAAAAAAAAGACCCTTGTCTACCAGTTTTGCCCAAAGTCCTCCAGGTTTTTTTTATGGGCCCTCAAAGATGTGGGGCCTCGATGTCATTTTTGCAAAAAAATGATCATTTAGTCAAACTCATATTTTTCAAACCGTTTGGAATTTTGATATACTCTCTGAGGCAAAGTTGTAGCTCTTGTCATAAAGAACAGAAATTGTTAACATATAAAATCAAAAAAAACTTCATCTTCAATGTCAAAATCGCAAAAAACTTTAAAAAATTAAATGTTTTTACCTTTTTTCCCCTGTTCAGGTCCATAGGTAGCAAGGGCTACAACTTTGCCTCAGAGAGTATATCAAAATTTCAAACGGTTTGCAAAATATGAGCTGGAGCAAATGATCATCGAGGCCCCACATCTTTGAGAGTCCATAAAAAAAACCTGGAGGACTTTGGGCAAAACTGTGAGACAGGGGTCTTTTTTTTTTTTGTCTTTTATGACGTAGTGGTGTCCGTATATGGTTATTTTGTCATGACTTAATAAATTACACAGTGTGTTATATTTAATATAACATAAATACTTGAATTCAATTAGACAATATTGGTACAAAATCATATTTCTGTAGGGGAAACAAATTTTAAGTTTAACAAAAAAACGTTCAAAAGGAAGGAAATAAAAACTGTAACTCTACACATTTTAACGGCACCTTCATCTTCGTCAAGGTCTGGGTGAACTTCAATGGGGATATCACCTTCCGTCTTAATATTCTGATAAAAACTGTGGTAGTTTGTACCAATTAATGGCAGTATATCTAATAAATATTTCTTTTTATTTTGTTATACAGGCAAAGGGGAATTGTAGCTTGTGGACAATTGGAGAGATGGTTCTTTATGGAGACGCGAGTTTATATCTAGCATCTGAAGTGACTCTTCTTTGTGTAATGAAAATTTGTACTGTAAAACTGGCTTGCTTTTTTCGTATCTCAGCCATCGAACGTTTTTCCACTCAAACTTCTCACCTAAAAATCAGATGATTAAAAAACTAATATTGTGTTGAAAAGAATGTAGGTATTTAAAATTATACCTGAAATGCTATGTGACTTCCTTGTATATTTGTCCTTTAGTAGTGCACCTAAATCAAAGAAATCCAATCGTTCAATAGATCTGAAGAAATTTTTTCTTTTCTTTTCTATTTGTGCATGTACAGTATCACATTTAAGATGCGTATGACCCACGACAAGAAATTTATAATCAATAAGTTGAATACTTGCGTGATCTTCCAAAACTTTCCTATTACCTAAGTCGAATGGGGAATACACCCCTATAGCCATCTTGTGTTTTCTATCGAAAGTCTTGGAAAAACTTTTATATAAACAAATGACTGCATATCTTTATTATAATAATTTGCTTTCTAGTATGCAATCTGGTTTTCGCCAGAGTCATAGCTGCATTACGGCTCTTGTGGAAGTTAGTGAGAATATACGGCAAGGATTTGAAAATGGATACATTAACTTCTTAGTGCTTTTGTACCACTCTAAGGCTTTCGATACGGTAGACTATGATATACTCATTGAAAAACTTAAACACTTTTTCAAATTTACGAGCACATCAGCTAGACTTATATCATCATATCTTTCAAACCGATCACAATCGGTATTTGTAAATGATGCATGGTCAGATTGCTTATCCCTTATTAAAGGAGTGCCTCAAGGCTCTATTTTAGGACCTCTTTTATTTTCATTATATGCGAACGATTTCCCAAATCAGCTTTCTAAAAGTCAAATCCATTTATATGCAGATGACGTACAACTCATTCTAAGTTGCTCAATTCAAAATATTGCTTCAGGAATATTAGACCTGAAAGCCGATTTAAACCGAATCTACCTTTGGGCTAGTGCAAATGGACTCTGTTTGAAACCGAGCAAATCCAAATGTATTGTTATATGTAAAAAACGCGTAATACCCAACATTTCTGAAGATATTGTTTTAAATGGTAAAAAATTGAAATTATTCGCACTGCGAAAAATCTGGGTATTACTTTTAATTGCAATTTGACATGGAATGATCATATCAACGCCTACTATTTTTCGAATTGTTTTGACCTAGCTGTGCTCTTTAAATTACAGTGGTGCCAGAGGATAAGAAAAGGCAATTGTGCCAGATGATTAAACATGGCAATTGTGCAAAATAATTGAAATTGTTTAACTGGAAATGTGGCAGAATTTATACCACGCATGAACTCCAAAACAACTTCTTCTGATCAAAATATTTATTTTCAAGTCTACAAAAACACTTCTTTGCAAACAATATTTTACTTTTTATCAGTTTTTATTTTCACATAAGAACTTCTTTTTACACAAGGTGTTCAGTTTTTCAGTTTTATCAAATATTTTTTTCAAATATAATGGAAGAAGTTGATTTGCCAAGAACTGTATATTTTTAACCAAATGGTGTAGAAATGCAAGGATTACACCAAAAGAACCGTCTTAAAAATTTATATTTAATATAAAAATCTTGCAAAAATGTTTTATTTCTAGAGAAGTTGTTTTGTCAAAAGTCCACAGATATGTGAATGAACATACAGTACTCATATCAGAGGTCTAATATGAAAGAGAAATATACTTGTTAAGTCCAGCCAGTGTTAATCATATAATTATATGTTTCACTGTTGCTGTTATCATTTGCCGACCAGCATCCGATGTTCGGTAAAGGAAAGTAATATCCCTCCTTCTTAGCCGAATTTAACCACGTTCATTTATGTTACGGGCAAGCGGTTTGGATGCGTTGTAATCTTCTTTAAGTAAAATATTTAGTGGCATGTTTCGCTATAATGACTATAACTAAGGGCACATTTGGATCCTTAGGAATGTTCTTTTTTTTTAAATTCCAGGGAACAACTGTGATCATTCGTAGAAACTTATTCTGACGTCTTTTTCTATATTTAGGCACTGCTGAGGCAGTGCTCCATAATTGAATTCCATAATACTATATTGTTTCGAGGTTCGAATTCTACAGTAGAAATTGTCAATCTAAGGTGAGGGTCAATGTTTTGCCAATAAGCTAGGTTAGCTGGACCTACTGGCATTTCATGTGTGTTAACTTTGAAAACAATAAGAAGCTTTTGCTAGTAAGGCTTTTAGTTAGTGAATGTAATTCATTATAAAATGTTTTGTTTTTAATTTCAAAAAGCAACACTTTAAATAATAGGTAAAATTGCACTTTGAAAACCCATACTTATAAATAATAAGTGAAAAAGCCCTTCTTAAAATTAATTTCGTATACAATTTTTTACACATAATAAAAATATAGTCCAAACTTCAAGGACAGTATCGCCAAAAATTAAAAAAAAAATTAATTGATTTTGGCTTACAGTATCTATTATTTAAAACCAAGGTTTACAAAAACAAAAGGACATAAATTATATAAATGAAGTGCCCTGAGTATAATGAAACCAGAGGTCTGCATAAGTGTTTTCGAAAGACACTCATTACTGCCTAGTTATATAAGATATTAATGTCTTCAAACACGCTCATGCGTGAAATAAAATGAAATCGATTTGAAGTATATTGAAGCATGTTAATAAAGACAAAATTACGTTTTTCATAAAAAGTTATCCAAGTTTACATCTTGGTCTGGCTGGACCACCCAAGAATTTTTTTTAATGATACACCAAAATTTGTATAAAAAGAAAATAAATAATTTTTACTAAAACCGAAATACACTGTATCCTAAAGGGTAAAACTCGGATTTGTAAATATAAAATATCTATCAATTCAACTCAAAATATTAATTCTTTAATTCAAGAATTTTTATTTATTATTATTATTATTATTATTATTATTATTATTATTATTATTGCGGCTGTGGTAATACACAATACGCATCAGTTTAAAAAAATCTGCCAGTTAAGGCTTAAAATACAATTGCACCACCTCTTGTATAGGTGTCCCTATATTTGAATTTTAAGTTTTATATTTTTATAAATTTTTACAAATCGGCTATATTATAAGGTTTAAGGGGAAATTGATTCGTTTTTTTAAAGAAAATATTAAACCCACTCATTTGAAGTCAACGCGCACTGATCCTAATTTCTCAGGTAATAATAATGAACAAATTCATTGAAGCTGAACAAATAGTTAAATCAACTTAATTTTTATAGAAATCTATTCACCCTTTTTTCAAATAAATCAATCAAAATATACACACTTTGCAAGGTGACACCCTCTTATGTGCTTCTTTAAACATTGACTGTACTTTAATAATTTTTAAAAATTCTGCACATCTGTAAGTTAGTACCTTTAAATGTTTTTATTAAAATCGATTTTAACGTCCTGCCTGTAATGTTAACAAATTAGTGTCGTATACTTATTTTTGGTAGCTTTTCATTATTTCAACACTTATACGTTCAGATGTCTGGACTATTTTGAAATTGTGTCAACAAAAGTTATTCTACAAAAGAACCTATTTATCAATCCATCATGAGTTCACAAAAAAAAATAATTTTTTTCTTGGTTTTTTACATTTCATCTGCAATGTAAGTCACACAAAGCAAAGAAGCAAAAATACCCATACAAATTGGAAAATAATGGGAAAATTAGCATAAAAATTCGATTAATCTTGTTTTTTACTTTCAAGAGCCAAAAGGATCAACATAAAACAAAAAGGCTTTTCTTACTCTTTAATAAGTAAAATTTACCCAGATATGATTTAAACGTAAAGGAGAGGATACAAAATTAAAGTTTAAAGTTCACAAATCAAAATTTAATACACGTTGTGTTGTTTGTGTACCTCCACATAAATCACAATTTTTTAAAAATTAATAGAATAGCTTCAGAAGACAGACATATGAAATGAGTTTCTCACATTGTAAATTAAAATCTCTGTGTCTTAAGTTAAGACCATAAAGGAGTTTCTCAAATCGTTTATGTGACATGTGTATTTTTATTTACAGAGAATAATTTCCAGAATCTTAAACCTACAACTTTAATGAAATTGTTCCTGGTTAAAATAAAAAAAAAAAAAAAAAATAATTAAAATAAGAAATGTATTAAATGTCAAAAAGATTAAAGCAAATTTAGAACTCTTTTAAAACTGTGTTATGGCCCTATGCTCCCCACTGGAATGACGGCATTAAATATATTTTTATGTATGTACATTAAGCTAGAACGTTGGTATATTTTAGAAAATAAATGTTTGTATTACCCGTTCAAATAGTGATAAAAACTCGTCTTTTTATGTGAGAAGTTTTTCTACAAGATGTGGTTCAATCACCATAAAGATTGAACCACATCTTGAGGTGCCGCAGAAGCCTTGAACATATTTTTTTGTCTTTAAATCTTATATAGTTATATTTCTTATTTTATTGGTGGTTTTTTATATTTATTATTACTTTAAGTTCATTAAAATTAATGCTAAAATAATTCAAAACATAACAATCTACTATCCATCGTCACTTTATAGTCATTTCTCTGATTTTAATACCTAAATGGTGTGTAAAAACATGAAAAATATTGTTGTCGTAAGATTTTTCTTTGACTAAAACTTATTTAATTTACTTAGCATGTTCCTTTTATTTATATAATACAGTTTTTGCAGATCCAAAAAAAATTTAATTTGCTAAATTTCAATAAATTTGGGTCTGTGGCATTTATAAACTTTATATAAAGGTACCCATCCCTACGTAAAAATTCTAATAAAGCTCTGTGAAAGGTGTTTTCCATAAAGTACAAATACAAATAAAATACAAAATTTGTTCAATTGGCAGTAAGTAATTCATATTTTGTCATTATTTTACAAGAGCGCCAAATATTTCGCAACCGTGTTTAAAATATCCCGCTTTCAGTTCAGTTTTTTACTGTTTTAAAATAACGCCATCTGTTGCTCAACCGAGTTTAGAATATACTGCTTTCAAAAATAAAACATGCCTTAAAGTAAGCAGTACCTTTAAATCGGTAAAAAAAAATCGTGGTACTTTCACTGCTTTTTCCCCTATTTTTTCTTGGAAATAAGATATTTTTGCTAACAAAGGTATTCTATATTGGAAACAGGACACAAAGGTACTTCATCACAAAACTTTCTTAAAATCTATCCACTAGTTTTTGCGTGATGAAAACAAAAAAAAAAAAAACAGACAGGAAATGAGTTACTATTTTATTATATGTAATAGATATCTTTAAACATTCATCATATAAGTCAATAATAAAGTGTTTCTCTTAGAGTATGATTAACTCAACCATCTTTTTTTTGCATGTGGCGACGGTAATATGGCCAACTATTGGTCCTTTTAAATTTCTTCTGCTTCCTTTCGATCCCGTCAGTATTTTCTTCATGTTGTTCCACACGTTCGAAGCATTCTATTTTGATGTTATATTAAAATTGACGGAATGTGTCCGGAAATATATCTGTCAGGTTCTAAAAGAAATAAGGGCCCAATAAGTCTTATTCTTGTTGCTATACTCAACCTTTGATTAATTTTATCAGTATCTATACTTAACTAAGTATTTATTTATCTTTTCTTTTAGACTTACGAAATTAGTAGTTATTGTTAGCTCACATACATTTAAATATAATAATTTTTTTTTTTTTTTTTTTTTTCATTGTTTTATTTGCAATCTATTTTTCAATAATAAGCAAATTAATTAAGAATAACTATTCGCATAAATTTTACCCTCCATTAAGGATAAAACATATATACATTAGTACATTTTTTCTATGTACACATATAACTCACAAAAAAGTTTTAATATATATAAAAGCTTATTTTCTATTTAAATGTATTTACAAATAATATATTGTTAATATTAACAAAAATAGATTTTATTTTACAAATGGGAGATCAAGAACATGATGTCTTTTTAACCTACGTATTTCCTCACTTTCATCCAGTAAAGAAATAGCAAGGGGATTAGAGTGGTTGCTTAATCTTTCCAGGTATCTCGAACTGTATTCGTTAATTTCAAATTTGACCTTTGATATGCACAAATCTCTATGAATAATATCGTTTTTCACATACCATGGAGCATCTACTAACATTCTTAGAGTTTTGGATTGATATCTTTGAAGAATTTCTACATTCGAATTACTAGCCGTTCCCCAAAGTTGAATTCCGTATGTCCATATTGGTTTCAAGGTAGTTTTGTATAGAAGGACTTTGTTTTCTAAACTGAGTTCTGATTTTGGTTTTAGCAGCCAGTACATTCGCTTAGTTTTGATGTTTAAGTGTTCCTTCTTAGCTTTTATATGCTGTTTCCATGTTAATCTTTTATCAATGTGCATACCAAGATATTTAACACAATCAGATCTTGGAATTTCCTCATTGTTTAGAAAAATAGGGGAACTAGATCCCCTTCTTAGTGTAAAGGTTATATATGTTGATTTTTCAGCATTAAGAGAAATGTTCCATCTTTTAAACCAAGACGATATATTATTGAGATGAGTTTGGAGCTGATTAGATGCTTCTTTTTCCGTCTTATTACTTGCCATTAAGGCTGTATCATCAGCATATGTAGCTGTAGTAACATTTTCACTTGTTGGCATGTCAGATGTATAAATAGTATAGAGAACAGGGCCCAGAACGCTTCCCTGAGGAATTCCAGCTTTAATTTCAAAAATTTCAGAAATTTCTTCGTTAGTTTTAACATAAAAACAGCGATTTTGTAGGTACGATTTAAGGACCAAAAAGAAGGGTGCGGGAAGAAGCTTTTTAAGTTTATATAGCAGACCTATGTGCCACACTCTGTCAAAGGCTTGTTTTACATCCAAAAATACTGCGGAGCAATACTGTTTTGTTTCCAATGCATTTCTAATAACCTTCACAACACGATGACACTGTTCTGGCGTTCCATGCTTGTGTCGGAAACCAAATTGATGTTCAGGTATAATATTTTTATGGTCTAATATAGGCTGCATTCTATGTAAAAATATCTTTTCAAAAACCTTAGAAAATGTGCACAAAAGGCTTATAGGTCTGTATGACTTAATGTCGTTTTCTGGCTTAGAGGGTTTTGGAAACATCATAATTTCCGCACATTTCCATTGTGCTGGAAAGTGATTTAATCTTAAAATAGAGTTATAAATAGTTGTTAGCAGCATAATAGCTTTTTTGGGTAATGTTTTTATATCCTTTGCACAGATTTTGTCATAACCTGGAGTTTTTTTGTTATTTAATTTTGAAATTTCTAGAGTGACTTCGTTTGGTGATATATGCTTAATGGGCAAGTCCATTTGGCAAGGGGTATCTAAGAAATCATAAGTTTTAGTAACATCATTTGAGTCACATGAGGTAAACGGCGTAAAAGTGGTTTTCAAGTATTGAGAAAAAGAAAATGCCTTATTATAATCCGACTTACACCACGTGCCATTCAGATCTTTTATGGGAACGTTTCTTTTTATTGGTTTTTTTAAATATTTTGTAGCATTCCATAACTTATGTTCATTTCTTCCATTACCTGAAGTAGTAAGATTTTTCAGATAGCAGCATAATTGTTCGTTTTTGTTTTCGGCTAGGCGTTGTTTTAATTCCTTTGTAGCTTTATTCAGGTTAGTTTTGTCTATCGGATTCCTAGTATGTTTCCATAATTTACGTAATCTTCTTTTCTCTCTGATAAGATTTCTAATTTCGGCCGATACTATAACCTTATTCCGAACATTTTTCTCGGTAAGTGTAGGAGTGGATAGAAACGCAGCTTCATGAATTAAATTAGTAAACTTTTCAACGACATCGTCTAGTTCATACCCATCTTTTATTCGAACATTTAGATTTATATTGCATTCTAGCCAGTTTCTAAATAAATTAAGGTCGGTGCTGGGTGAGATAACTTTGTACTTTTTATTTATTGTAGGACAATGTGTACTAAAATTCACTATCAACGGAGAATGATCAGAACTCAACTCGTCGGTATCAAGTATATCTAAAAGATGGCTAGAAATACCTGAATATACAATAAAGTCCAGCAGATCTGGAATTTTTCTGGGGTCAGTTGGCCAGTATGTTGGACTACCTGTAGATAACACTGAATAATTATTGTTTATTATACTTTTGTAGAGTTCTTTTCCTTTTGGATTAGCAAGTCTTGATCCCCACCACTGATGCTTGGCATTGAAGTCACCTCCAACAATAAATTTTGGTCCAAGTGTAGTAAAAAAGTTATCAAAATCTTGGCATTTCACAGAGTGTCTTGGAGGAATATATATGGCGTATATTGAGAGATTAGCGTTTCCTGTATTAATTTGAATTCCAGAAGCTTGTATATGTGGTTTTCTAAAATTATCAATAATTTCATACTTTAGCGAAGATTTTACCA